>CM069234.1:23065646-23258438 GCA_035582765.1 Acer negundo
TCACTTTCTGTCTGTCCGGTGTGCGTTGATAATCTCCTTAGTTTCTTCACCTATGGACCCCAAAGAGATTGCTCATTTGTGTGATTCTTTTTCGCTTATTAGCAAGGAGGAAAAGCTTTGGAGTGTTAGGGACAACCTAAAGGAATCGGCAGGAAGGAAACTGAATCTATGCTTAGTGGGTAAACTTTTGTCGACAAAACATGTGAACAGGGAAACTTTTAGGGCAGTGATCCCTAGAATATGGCAGACAAGGCTTGATATTGAAGTGGTTCAAGAAAATATATTCTTATTCTATTTTCAGAACCAGGGTGATCGTCTCCGAATCCTTACGGGGTGACCTTGGAGTTTTGACAATTACCTTTTAGTTTTAAACAAACTGGAAGGGGTAGGGGATATACTAAACATGTCTTTCCATCGCACTGAATTTTGGGTTCAAGTTCACAATACACCTTTAATATGTATGACCAAAGAGATGGGTGAATTCTTGGGTCAGCTTATTGGTGAACTAGTGGATATTGATGTAGGATCAAAAGAAGAGTGTTTTGGGAAGTATCTACGCATGTGTGTGGCTATTGATATGCTTATATGATATCTTCTTCTATAAGTGTGAACCATTACTTTGATTGACAATCCATGTCATATTTATATTCGAACATGCATTTTTGGACTAGGAGATTTACTTTGGAAGTACTCTTCGAATGACTTATAATTAATCTCCATAGCATGATGATTCTTCTAATGACAAGCTTAAAAATGAAAAGCATGAAATGTTGATTGCAAATCTTTAAATGCAAAATTATGGGTGAAAAACAATAATGAGACTCAAATGAATAAAGGATCTTGTATCAATTCTAAGGATTTTAAAATCCAATATCTCTATTTCTTTATTTGTTAAACATTGCTACTATCATACGGGTATCTTATCTGGGAAAATCAAATAGGGTGCAAAAGTTGCTCATGCCTTGTTTTGCTTATAAAATTGGATATAGTTGTCCCTTAAATTAAATTCAATGAAAAATCTATATCCTTGCTTTAATTCCTGACAAATGGTGAAATTGGTTTAAATTCATTTGGAAACCTTTGTCATTTGCTTTGCCAAATACCATTGTTTTTGGACGTGAATGCAACATCTCTTGCATTCAAAGCATTATTATCACACATTTTCATAAAATAAATCTCCTTGCTTCTCTCCTATTTAATTGAGTTGCGTAAAGTGGCTTATATGATTATGCAAATGTCATGTATGCTACTATCTCTCTTTGCTACAAGTGACCTATTTAGGGGATACTCCTTTACCTATCTCATGATAAAAAGGGGGAGTAGTATGTGTTACGGGAGTTGTAGTAGCTAATTCGCATATTGGGGAGATTGCTTATTGAGGGAGAGTAACCAGTTGAGGGGGGAGCATTGCATTGCACTTCATAGCATGTTGTTGCTTATTTTCTTTAATGCATATGTTTGTATTTTGTTTTGATTACACTTGATCACCTAACGTACACTTATCTTGGAAATTACAGTTATTTTGTTTTGAAGGATTGATTGTTCTACAAGAGATTGAAGATTTGAAAATCTAGCTTTTTGATATCTCTTTGTAATGTAGAAAAACCTTGTTGTCCTTTAGTTTATTTTGTTAGGATCAATTGTGAGTGGCAGTTTTGTAACGAAATAGCCAAAGGAGGAGATTGTGAGTTCCTCATTTTTTTATTGGCTTATTTCGATGACAAACCACATTCAGGGTTTGATATGTAAGGGTAGCTTAAGCGCTTAATTATTGGTGATCATGATCAACAATGGCTCTCTCAAGACCTCAAGATGATAAACACTTCAAAGGTAAATCACTTATGCTTAATTCCATTGAAGAGATTAGGGGGCTGTCTTATAAACCTTTTTTATTTGTTGTTTTTCGAAAAGAAAAATGAAAATAAAAACAGTGTTTTTAGTTTCAATTTTGAAATCTGAAAACGTGTCTAGTAGCATATGATAAAAGCTGGATTCTGAAAATGAAAAAGGAAAAAACGTGTCTGGTAGGTTAACCAAAAAATATCAAAAATCATAATATTTCCTATTATTTTTTCTATCGTAATTTTTTACTTTGAATAAAAAGTGAGTCAATAATTTATCAAATATCTTATAATTGAGAAATAAATATTAATTTCTTACTAAAAAAAATCAAAGTTTTTCCCTTGAATTAAAAATCACAGTCCAACCTTCAAATTGCTGCAATTGCAGGCCCAACCTAGTTAACAATGGCAGCTACACAACTCTTGTTCATACTAGTGCAAATATCGATCATCATTGTAATAATAAACACAACTTCAGGATCTATTCTACCTTAAATTCAATATATGAGGTTTAAAATGACTTTAATTATTTTTTATCATCCAATCTCCAACCAAGCAAATCCAAGAACTTCAATTATTTTCTATAATCTAAAACCCAATTCAGAATTTTAGATTAAAACTCACAACATCAAAACCCATCACAAATCAAAACCTAAATATTGTATAGATCGGCGGCACTAAGGTTGGATGAGATGTTGATCGACGACATTTTGGCATGGAGGAGCAGATCAGTGTCACTCCGGCGTTGGCTGTGCTCCTCATAGTTTTCCATCATGGAGAAGATGAAGAGAAGAAGAAGGAGAAGATGAAGATAAGAGGAATAAGAAGAAGAAGAAGAAGAGATGAAGATTAGATGAAGATGAGATGATGAGATGATGAGATGATGAGATGAAGAAGATGAGATGAAAATGAGATGATGAAGAAGAAGAGAAGATGAGATGAAGAAGAAGTCGTCGAAGACTGGAAAAGAAGAAAAAAAAAACGAGCATTAAGTATTTTTCTTTTGTTAAAAAATATATATGAAAAACAAAACGAAAAACAAAATGAAAAACAACTAAAACATGTTTTCCGTGTTTTTCAATTTTAACACTGGTTTTGTTTTTCATTTTGTTTTTATTTTTTGAAAATAAAATGAAAAACGGTTAATGAACGTGAATTCGAAATCATTTTTGGAAAACGAAAATGAAAACGGACTGAAAAACAGCTGTAGAACAGGTCCTAGTTGCACACACACAAAACTCATGCATTTCCATACTTCTTGTATTTTGTGTGTTTCATGATTGTGCACATTCATGTTTTTAAACTCTCTTCATTCATATTATATATGCTTGCAATTTAATTGATAATTGCCATATCAATTTTGGCATTAGGATACATTCTTTTCACACTTCACACTTGCATATCTTTGTTTGTTTGTGTTGTGATGTTAGTATGTCGAGTAATTCGTTTCTCGAAGTTTGTTTCAAAACGTCCGTGCATCCACGTTGGTGTACTTGGTTTAGCGCGAAGATCGCCGTTGGAGAAGACTCTTTTCTTCTCCTTTGGTTTCACCTCATTTGGTGAAACGATGGTTATGATCGGCGGCCTCGACCACCAAATGAAGCCGCTGTCTAATTCCAAAAGGTTTTGAAATGGATTGTGGCCTTGCCGTCAAATAGAATCACTGTTTTGACCTGATGCTCTAAGGTTCTAAACCACGGTTGTGATCGGCGGTCATGAAACCGCTGATGATATCTGATGCTCTCGGGTTCATTTCTGTTGTTGTTATCGGCGATTTGCAACCGCCGATTGAAACCGCAGATCGGTGTGTTTTAAGGGCAAACTTGTCTTTTCACCCAATCTTTTCTTGTTCTTTATAAATATTAAGAACCCTAAATTGACATTAAGAGATACCTGAGAGAAAAGGCACAAAGATTGCTTCTTTAATTCTCTAAACTTATTTCCATGTGCATCAAATATCATTTAAACATCATCTAGGCTGTATCTATGCATGAGTCTTCTTCAACACACATAACTTGGTAAGTTGAACACCATTTATTCATTTTTTGTGTTCTTACTTAGCAAGAAATCTCATTTATAACTTGTATGCATTTAGATTATATTCTATCTACAATATTGAGATTTTTGTGTTGATTGATTGAGTTGTTGTTTTGTGATAGCTAGGATTCCAAGTTTATTTAACATCTAGCTAAATTATCTCATTGATTGATTGAGATTGGTTGACATGCTAATACATGATCAGATTAGCATTTATTCATGATTCTACCACATGAATATATGTTAAGTATAAGTTGAATACTTTGTGAAACATATTGTTGATTGATTGTGGTTGTTTGTGATAACTAGCATATTAAGTGATTTCATGCCATCTAGCTAGGTCTTTATGTGTATTCATTTAGACATTGATAATTAGAGTTTATTGATTTGTCATTAAATATCTAATTAAGCATCTAGTGTAACCTAGGATTATTTGTGTTATCAAAAAAATCGGGTGTTACTCTTCGGACAACATTCAGACCGGACGATGTGGAGCTCTGCAGTCGTAGTGGCCTAGGCATTGTCTAGGGTAGCCGAGTCCTACTTCTACCGTGGTTAAGGGGGTACCGAGGTAGAAGCAATCGTATGATGACAACTGGGGGGTTTTAGCCATTTAGGCGGACCTGGCTGCTCCAGAGGCTAGCCGGGACTGGTTCCCAAGTGTGTTGATACCAGTCTCAACCGGGGTTGGACAATTCTCGCAAAATGCTAGGTGAATTATAAATGGGCTCTTTCATGAAGGCAAAAGAAATGATCTTTCTCATTATACATGATACAATTATAATTTTCAATAGTAAGCGGAAGAGGGTACAATGTAGCACACTTTCTTTCTTTGGTTTCCAATTGGAGACTAGTCGTTCTATAATAGAAAATGAAGGAAGCCGTCCTTGGTCTCTAATTAGAGACTAGTCGTTCTATAGTAGAGATCCCTCTCTTTTTCTTTTTAAGTCCAACCTCCCTTTCTTATCTCTATGAGGGGGATTTACAGAGGGTCTAAGATTTAGTAGGTGAGGAAAATCCTCCCTTGAGAGAGCCATTGGCATGATCCTCACCGTTCCTTTGTTCTAGGCCCACCAAGGCACTTGCCTTGGAGGGTCAGGTTTTCTCTAGCTGGGTCTTAGGGTTGACGTGAAGGTCCATTGGGTAGGTGGGAGACCTTCATTTAGACAAGATAACCGTTAAGGGATCTCCACCGATAATTCTTATTGGGCATGGGTGGTACACATGCCACGGACGCGCGAGATGGTGCCACATATGCCTTAGTGTCCACGTAGGCGCTTCGTAGACAGTTAAATGGTGTTTTCCCAGGTTCTGGTTGGCCGGGAATGTCTGAGTTAGACAGATGAGTCGCTTTCACATGTTGGGACTGTTGGGGGACAATGATAGTGCCTGTCACGCTACCACTGTCAGGCACTTCTTCCCATGATTTCCTCTTTCTTTGGAACGCAGTTCCCTCTTTGGTGATGATTGGGGTTGACCTTTTGTAGGGCTAAGTTGGACCTAATCGAGCTGTTGACGCTGGCTGGTTGGGATCGATTGAATCCTTTGATTTTCCCCCTTTCCCTTTGATTGTCAACTGGGAGAAATTAATGCCCACCTACCCTTTAACCTTTGTTGGGCTTCTTCTTTATTTAGCCTGGTTCCTCTGCAAGGGCATGCATCAGCCCTTCACGAGATTACTTGTTGACTTCAACGTTGGTTTTAGATGGTTATAGCGTGCTTAGGGCAACTTCATCATGGAGGGAAGGTTGAGGGACCCAGGTGGTTCTCGCCTAATCTAACCTGGAGGATCGAGGCATCCCACCTAAATGGCTCCTTTTGGAAGTGCTGGTGAGTCCTGATGGTGGTGGTTGGAGTGAGGTCGTTCTAGATCCTGCATTCTTGGTCCTAGGGGCGGTCCCGATTGTATTGGGGACTAGGGATTTTCTAAGGGTTCCAAAGGTGGAAGAAGAGGCATGGTAGATCTAGTTACCTCGGGACCAGGATCTTTCTTGATGACTTAGGAGAGTTCTGCTCCAGTTTCGATCCTCCTATGGTGTACCAAGGAAAGTGCTCCTTTAATTTCTTGGGCCATTTTTAGCGGTTAACAATTTATAGGAATGGAATCTTTGTAGGAATGGAATCCTTGTAGGAAAGGAATCCTTGTAGGAAAGGAATCCAATTCTAAATGGATTCCTTTGTTTGGTTGTCATATGGAATTCATTATGCAATCGTTACTATTTTGACCAAAATGCCCATTATATTTTTGATATATTAAAAATCTTTTTAAAATTATTATTTTTTTTCAAAAATACTCAAAAATTATTTGAAAAATATTTTTAAATTTTAATTAGTTATCATTTGAATAGAATTATATTTATTAGAAAAATAAGGAAAATATTTTTTAAAAGGAAAAAGCATAGGTGTTGTCGGTGAGAACCACAAGTCCACAACATCCTCATCTGTACATCTAAGCAAATAGTATCCAATAGAGAGACCCAAAACGATGGCTAGGAACACACCCCGAATTCACTCCTAACAACACGGTTGTCACGAATCTAGTAGAGTTGACTCGGGTTGGTTTCACCAGGAGAGGAGTCTCTGCCATTGCCGTCGCCGTCGGAGCGATTTTGGCGGAGGAGAGGGACTTGAATCTGTGGCGTCGATATTTCATCTATTGGTCCTTGGTAGAAGTGCAGATGAGGAAGAAAGCTTCCATGTATTGATCTTCCTTTGTTTTCTATTATTTATTTATTTATTTTTATTTTGGGGGATAAATAGGTAAATTGAACATTTGAGTGAGGGTTGAGTCTAGATTCCTACTTCCGACTTCAAGAGGTAGGAATCCTAATTAACCATAAGGATAAATAGATAAATTGAACATTTGAGTGAGGGTGGAATATGGATTCCTACTTTCGACCTCAAGAGGTAGGATTGTTGGAACCCTTATCCAACATTTTGGTGGAATCCTTATTCCATGACATTTTGTACAAAACAAACAATGGAATAAGGATTCCCTTTCCTATTCCATTATTGATTCCACAAATCGAACACCACCTAGTGCATTTTCAAGAGATTATTACCCCAGTGTCTATCGATTTGATGATACACTATCAAAATAGCTACTAGATTGAGAATTTGTTTCAAAATGGCTATTTTTGGCAAAAAATGTGATATTAATGGCCATTCCATCCAATTCCATTCAATGTGTGGTATTCTGGTAAATAAACGGATGACATTAATTTATTTTAAATATTTTTTGAAATCAATTTTTTCTTTTGTTTTTTGAAACAAATAATTATATTTAGTGTGTGTATATATATATATGATTGAGATATATATATATATATATACACACACTAAATATAATTATTCGTTTCAAAAAACAAACGAAATAGTTTATATCAATACATGTTATTCTTCTTTGTTTTTTTAGATTTTTTAGATTATGTAGCATTAATATTCTTAAAAAAGAAATATATATATATATTTATATTTAAGATATGCTATACATATATATACACACTAAATATAATTATTTGTTTATAAAAACAAAAGAAAAACTTGATTTCTAAAAAATATCTAAAATAAATTAATGTCATCTTTTTATTTACCAAAATGTCACTCATTTGATGGAATTAGATGGAATTAGATGGAATTACCATTAGTGTCACACTTTTCGCTAAAAATGGCAATTTTGAAAAAAATTCCTAATCTAATGACCATTTTGATAACGTGTCATCAAATTGATGGTCACCGGAGTGATTATCCATATTTTCTACTTGTTTACAATCTTTAGGAGTGCTGGTGTTTGATATAAATCTAACCTTAGAGCTTAGCTTTACTGCTTTTTAACAAAATGATAATTCATGATTTATGTGTAGTGTTTATATAACTTAATTTTCAAAACACAATAATCACAAATCAAGAATTGAACTTGTATGGCAATGGGAATTTAAGTCGTTGAAGATTTATTACAAAATAATAATATTATCCTTCTCAAGTTATATTTTAATTTAGATATATACATATATTTTATAGTATCTCTCTATCTTCATATCTAGATCGTGTCTTTCTTTTTCAAAACTTTTATTATCAGTAAAATTCAAACCATTAATTTGTAAGTTATTTCTCTAAACTCTAAACTTATCCATTTATTGGTTGCGCTTCGCAACCGGAGGCTATTTTAATTTAGATTTAAATATGTAGTTATTTGACAACTCATATTTAGTTATTATTATATAAATGGGTTATGATATAAAAAAAAAAAAAAAAATGAAGATCAAGGCTCGAGAAAGCACTGCTGTCACGACTCACAATAGAGAACAGTAAGAGACAAAATGTCTGAGGAAAAGTAAAAAATCAGAGATAAATAAATAAATAAATAAATAAATAAAAGAGTCATGGATTTTTTTTCTTTTTAAATTTCAAGGAAAATACAAACTAAATAAACAAATTAAATCAGCGAGAGTACCTGAATGAATAGAAAGTAGGTCAGCTCTTAAACCAAGGCAATAGATGAATCGATCTCTGATCTGATCAAATGGTCCTGATTAAAAGTTAAAACTCTTCCTCATCAATCAATAATCATCAAAACCCTGGAAAAACAAAAACAATCACACCACCATTTCTGGTGCAGAAAACCCACAACATATATCTGTAAAAAGAAAATGCTTTTGAAGTAATTAAATTATCAAAAAAAATTTTGTTAATTAAAGAATTCCCAGATTTGGACATCAATTCGTTTTCGAGCCAGATCTTCAAATATTATATATGATTCTGCTTTTGTGGACATGAACTGAAACTTTACAGATATATACATATTTATTGTAACAACACACTTGAATTATTATCATCAATAAGGTACCTATATACATGTAACTTTCCTTCTTTCAAGTGATATCAAAAAGCAGAAAATTAATTCACAACTTTGCCACAATATTCGTACCTTACAGTCTCCAGGGAAAATTTGAACTTTCCAGGAAAAAAAAAAGCATGAAGATTTTGTTTCCAATTCCCACTTTTGTCTACGGTAATGTTACAGGTTGATCGGAATTCAGAAGATGTAAAGAGAAAGAGAGAAAAAGAGAATTTTTAGGGCTACATTTTCTGATACACGTCAATGACTTAATTTGTAAAAACTAAAAAGTAGAAAAAAATTAAAGAGAGATTGAAAATTAGTAGAATAATTAATTAAAATTTTAATAATGGAATATGTATTTTTTAAAAATAAAAAATGTAGAAGGGTTTCTCTTTTATCATAAACAGTCACTATCTGATTCCTGAAAACTTCATCTTGAGCTTTTTGGGTTCTCTCACTTTCGCTCAGCAGAGGAAAAAAAAAAAGAGAAACATTTAAAGGGAAAGAGGTTTATAGGCTTTTAATGGTGGCAGATTTGGCACTGTCAAACTTTATATACATATCAACCCATGCCAATATTAATGATACAAAGTTGATCCTTGATTGAATACAAACTAATTGCCTCTCTACTTTGATTAAAATTACCAATAATGCCACTATCACTGCCCCACCAAACACAACATAATTAGAGGTTGGTGGACTCGGTCCAAAATGTCATCTTTTTATACTTATATTGCGTCAAATCGAGTGTTTTAATAAGTTAAGTTTAAAATGTATCTATTACAGTGAATTATCAAAATTGCCCTTAGATAATTAATTTTTTTATTCTGTTTATACTTCTGTCTCCACACTTCCAACACTCAACTCCATAGTCCCAACTCAGTAACTCTCTCTCTCTCTAAAAAACTTGTCCCCTACAGTAAAAAGTTCAAAGTTGCCTCCCCTTTCTTCTTCAACTTTGAAAGAAGTGGATGTTCTTTAGTACAACAATGTAATATATCTCTTAAATACTTCTTTTATATACCTGAGTTTCTGAGTCTTGTAACATTTTTTTTCGTTTCTTTTTATTTGTTCTTCGAGTTTTTTGTAAACCTTAAGCTGATTGTGAGAATTTTGAATTTCTGAGCCTTTCTAAGCTCTGTCCAAGCCTTTCTAAATACTGTTCGAGCCTTTGTGAAGTTGTGTCCGAGTCTTTTGCATAGCCTTTTGGCTTGTCAATGAAGCAGTGTCCGAGCCTTTGTGAAGTTGTGTTCGATCCTTTTGCATAGCCATTAGGTTTTGTTGGGAAAAATACCAAAGAAGTACACGCAGCGGAAGCAATACTAAAAGTTAGATTTAGTGACTTTTAAAAAATTTTCTTTTATGAACCTTAAACCCTTTAATTAATTAAACATACATATACAATAACAAAAAGTAGAATACCTTTTGTCGCGTGATCCGATTGACTTACGTCGATGGTAATCCGCAAGATCTTCAATCCTAGCACGAACGTGGATCACCTAGGAGCGTGATCTCCCTTTTATTTGAATTGCAAACCTGTGAATGGACAAAACAAACTTTTCTTTTCTTTGTTAGTCACAAAAACAATCAAAAGAATGACTAAGATTATTCCGGTCACTTTTGAGTTCTCAATCTAATGATCGAAACTCGCGTGAACCTATATCGATATCGTATACACAAGCTTATTGATGAATAAGCAAATAGTATACTATCAAAGAATAATCTAACACTCCTTTTTGTTTTAGTAGAATAAAAAGCTTTCTATGAATTGAGAAGAAGAAGAAATTTGTATCATGAACCCATATCTTTTTTTGTGGCCGAATTCTATACTTGTAATATATATAGGTGGCCTAAGTTTGCTTCTTCTTTTCTATTATTATTAGGGTTGCCGAAATCCTAACCTAGAAATAACTAGGGTTGCCGAAATCACATGCCCACCATAGGCTTATGTTGCACCCTAATTTCCATCTAGTTTTTAAGACATCAAACCCTAATCCAACTCATAGATCTTTTATTCTTTTATTTTGACTAAATAAAAAAAGACTTCTTATTTGATTAAATAAATAAAACTAATTATTTATTTCTTTATCAAACAAGTCTTTTAATTTTACTTTTAGGAAATATATTTCCTGATTAGAAAAGATTTGTTTCTTTAATTAAACAATTAATTAATAAATTAATTAATTCTTATTTAATTAAAACAATGAAACAAAATAATATATTAGGTTAAACTAACCTTTGCCCCACTTAGAGTAAATGGCCAAAATATTATTTTCTTATTTCATTTAATCCATTGGACTTTAAATAAAAAGCCCACATGTGAACCAGACCCATTCTTACTAAAAGAAACAAGCCCACATGTCTTTCGTTAATATATTAATATAATTGAGCAGCCCATTACTTAAATAATGTGCAAATTATATTCTTAATATATTAAATGCAATTCTAGATGGACCCTTAAATTGGTCCGGTAGAATATATCAAGTGATCCATGCAAGTCCGTGTGGATTGGGGATCTTGGCGGGCAATCTAAATTTAAGCTTCAATAGACATAACCTAATCACAATCAACAAATGATTCACTTAGGTCCGATCCATTAATTTTAACTCATTCCACTAAAGAGCTAAAACTGAACTCTTAAATAAAGATAGAAAAGGAAGATGCTCCTCATTCATACCCTAGACAATCATATTGGAGATAGTGTATCCTCGTGATTAATATCAGTAATCGCCAAGAGTTCATAGACCGCCTATAACTCTCCAAGTTACCATATTTACTCATATGACCACGTTTTGAACTTGGATATTTTGACTTGTCCGGAAGCCATGTTTTCAATAGACACTATTGAAAACTCAACGTTGAGATTTAATATCCAATTACCTCAAAACATCCATATGATGATATTATACTCTCATTTAATTAAATGGAGCCACGATGTCCATATCTATAAATGAAGTCCTCTATCGATTAACAAATGAATATCACCAAACTATCGAGGATAGACTATGCGATATAATCGTACTCATTGATAACTCAAATGATATCACTTGCAACCATAAGTCCATCATTTATCTCGGGATTAAGATAGACTCTCCGATTGTCCTGATAATGAAAAGACTATTATCTATTGACGGTTATAGATAAAGTATTTCATTGTGATCCAGTTCAATGCACCCAGTGCACTAGATCCTTTTGCTCGAAGACACTCCGATGATTTTAGACTCATCATATCTCATTTGATCCCACTCAAATGCTAGCAAAAGAATTCTACAACTTTAACAAGATAAATGTGCCCAACCTTTAACTTAAGTTGTGAACATTATTCAAGACTAACTAAAGAATTGTGTCTACCACATACATATCCAGATGTACGAACAATTCTTCTTTTCCCATAGTCTTTAGACCTTATGATTATTTACTTTGACAATTATAATATCAAACTATAAATGCTATACGATTTGTTAAACCAGAAATCACTTTATTAATATGAAAAAGATTGTCAATTACAACATTACACTCTTGCTATTGAGCATAATCCTAACAGGTTTTCCAATGAAGTAGTGTCTGAGCCTTTTACATCAGTGTTCGAGTCTTTGTAAAGTTGTGTCCGAACTTTTTACGTAGCCGTTAAGTTTGTCAATGAAGCAGTGCCCGAGACTTTTAAAGAAGTTTCGAACCTTTTAAATATCCTCACCCGAGCCTTTGTAAATATAATTCGAGCATTTTGTATAAACCATTTCCTGAGCCTTTTCTTAACATCTTATTCAGACATTTGTGAAAATATTTTGTAGTCCTGACTGTTTATTAATGGTTTGTGGTGATTAATTTGACACCATAATGAATCGGGTTAGAATAGTAATATCTTACAATGGTCAATGTGAGCAGTTACCAGACGAAAGTCAGAGGTTTGTTGGATCCAATAACCATGGAATGTATGTGTCAAAGAATATGACTTACGAAGAATTGGTGGCGATTGTGCATACCATTGTGAAGTATGGTGTAAACAAATTCAATGTTGATCTACAGTTAATATCAATCGTTCCTGGCACTACATATCGCACATTTATAAGAAATGACGATGATGTTCAGTTTATGCTAACGGAAGATCGGGGTGATCCCTCAAGTATTTGTCAGTCTAACTGAGATGACAACTGGAGATGTGATAAGGAATGATATTTCTCCTCGTGAAAATACCCAACAATTTGGATCCTTTAGTGGTAGCAACCAAGTGTTCACACAAAGGAGTGCTACCGAAGGTGGGGAAAACATGTGTGTTATCCCACCGGTAGTGGTTGACCATACATATGTAGTTGAACTTTAATTCAGCGATGTGTTTGGTTGTCGAATTGAGATGTGAAACAAATTATAGTGTGTTCAATATTAATCTAGAGGGGGAGAGGGGTGAATAGATTTTAATCAATTTTACCCAATTTTCTTGATTAGTCAAGTTTACGAAAATGCCCCTAACTAGTCAATTTTTATAGCAAGTGTAATATGTGCTGAAATATAAAAGACACTTGATATTTTTTACACCCGCTCTACGTAGGGCGGTTTGTAGGCGATTAAAAAATCCACCAGTGGCACCGCTCTACGAAGGGCGGTCGTAGATCGGTCAAGAGCAAATTTGCTCTAACCGCTGTTCAACAGCCTTGCGTAGGGCGGTTGTAGGGCGGTTTGACAGCACCCCTAAACAAACATGATGCATCAAAAATATGGCATTTAACACACAAGATGCAATCAAATTAAACATGCAAGAAGAGAGATTAATGAACATTAAATCTCACATTATTAAGACATACAACATACAAAATACAAAAATAAGAATTATGCATGTGTTGTAAGTGCGTGCAACTACATCTTTTCAAAGCAAATAAGCACTTAGAAATTTACCTTTGAAGTGCTTGATCTCTTGAGGTCTTGAAAGGGCCTTGGTTGTGCAAAGCACCAATCATCAAATGCCTAAGCTACCCTTACAACAAACCCCACTTGTGGTTTGTCACGGAAATAAGCCAATTAACCTTGAGGAACTTACAATCTCCTCCTTTGGCTATTTCGTGCCAAAATCACCACTCACATTGATCCTCACAACATTATTGAAAATAAAGGTCAACATTGATATCTTACAATACAAATAGATATATAAAAAATAAAACTTCAAGTCTTCAATCTCTTGTATAACTATCAATCCTTGAAAACAACAAAGATTACACTTTCCAAAGCAAGTGTATTGTTAGGTAATCATGTGAAGTTAAAACAAGCATTTGCATTAAAGAATTTAATCACAACATCATGCAATGTATGCGAATGCAATGCTCCCCCTCAACGGGTTACTCCCCCTCAATGTGTACTCTCCCCCTCAACCCGGGTCAAGCCCAGCAACTCTGTATGCTGTTGATCTCATTTCTCATCACTTTTTCAGACATCCTCCTTTAAATCTTGGACGGCATCCAGCACTTCAGTGAATTTATGTTCCCAGTGGTCTTGAAAGGATTTCGAAATTGTCAGTACTAAAACCGTTCACTCATTTGAAATTAAATAATGAAGTACAAATGTTTTTACGTATCACTGGATAACCTCCAATGCCTCCTCATGAATCACCTCCAGTTGGACACTGTCCGGGCATCACGAATCGAACCCGCCTATGTCTCACGAGAGTCCCACCGCCACCCTCCGGCTCAGAACCCACGGTATCACCGGTTCCGACAGTCGTACCCTCGTTATCACAGGTTCTGGCAGTCGTATGCTATCCTAGATCTGGTATTAAAACATCCACTCTATCAGCGGCATTATACAGACTACCTCCCTTGTTTATGCCCTTGTAGTACCATTCAGCACTCTCAATTGCCATCGGCACCAATCCAGGCCTTGCAAACATCTGAAATCATAGTTAGACCATTGTAATTGTATACATACTAATAACTATAAATATTAACAACAAAAATACTTACACTTTTAGTGAAAATATTTGCCAGCTTTTTCGCCCTCGGTCACCGACTCAAATCCCATTTCAGAATACGAGGTGACAAGTCGATTTCTCTACAAGTCCCAAATTGGTTGCCAAGCTCAGGGATAACCTCAAAAGCAAATATCTACGTAATAGATAAGTACGATAAGAATCCAATATATGTATTCCATCAGTCATATAAAAACAATTACAATTAAAGTACAGATTCAAATTCTAAGTTCTCACCAACACTGCGTGAGGTAGACTGTATGTTTTGTATGTCTCCATGGTGTGTATGTTAACGCCCTTTGCTTGTTGTCGTTTTTCGAACCACTCCCGTCAACCATCCAACGCATGCTTGAAACCAGAAATAGACTGCCTATACACGTGTGCACCTTATAGGAACAAATTAAAAGTGTAAAAGTCCTCGACTAGGCGCATCTGCCATACTGAAATTTTCTCTCTTTTGTCCAACCCCATCAATATCCAATTGAGCGTATATAGTAAGCACAGCTTAACCGTATCGTACTGCTCCTTAAAAATACCAGTCCATAGAACCGATCTCAACTGTTCATACTTAACCTCATCTCGACCACCAAAGTACCGCTCAAGTATGCCATTCTCTACCATATCATACCTTGCTGTGTCGAGAATGACTTCGAACTTCAAATTGGTGATCAAACAAAACTCAGCCTTCGAGAACCAAACCAAATGACGACCTAACATAAATCTCATCTCATCTCATCTCATCTTTAGGCTCATCGTGATGCAATTCGCGCATAAGTAGCCGATGGACAATGCCAGTCAAAAACTTCATCTCATGATGCATCTAAAGGAAATGTCCAAAACAAGATTCAGTATACCGACATCGTTCTTCAAACGTAAGATGTTCATGTACCCTGTTAAGTGCGTCGTCGATATCTTAAAGGTTATCGAAATGGTCATGCCGAGTTATTTTTCTCTCGTACCATTCTCCCACTAGAGTTTTAAGCAAATCCTTGAGCTGATTCCTTGTTTGTATTTTCACAAGAAAATAAGTATATAACTTACTAAAATGTAAAAGGCTCAGGCAATTAAGTAAAAGGCCCGGACAGTTTATTAAAAGGCTTGGAGATACAAAATTAACAAAAAAAAAAAAAATTGATTGTTAAAAAGGCTCGGAAACAACTCACAAAGGCTCGGACATTAGTTACAAACTCTCGGACATTACTCATAAAGGCTCGGATACAACTAACAAAGGCTTGGACATAAAAAAAGTTTAATGTTCATACAAATACTCGGACAATTCATGAAAAGGCTCGGGAACTGATTAAAAAGGCTTAGAAACTATTTATGAAGGCTCAGAGATTCAAATTTGACAAACCTAATATTAATAAAACCACTCAGACAACAAGTTAAAAGGTTCAGCCACAATGTTAATGTAAGTCACGTAGTGGAAAAGTTTGAAATTAATCAAGATAAATAAGAACGATGAGTTTCAAAAATTTTCTATCGTCTTCTTGAGACCTTTTGTATATATACGAATATGAGGAAGAGATTTGTTTTCATACCTTTGAAGAACATTCCTTCGTTTTCTTTTCAATCCAATACCACTAAACCTTCCTAGCTATGTCCCGCGATCTAGCAACTGTGTGTGTGGGCATGTCACGGATTTTCGGAACAATTGAATAGAGGCGTGAGAGAATCAGAAGAAACCACCTTTCTTCCTTCTTGAATCGGTCAACCCTAGTGAGAGAAATTTTTTTTCCTATTTCCTTTTTCTTTTTCCTCTCTTGTGGCCGCACCTCTTGATTCTCCGTAGGGTTTCGAATAGTTTCTTTTTCCTGATAAGTGTATTTTATATACTAGGAACCTAGGGTTTAGTAAATCCAAATTAAAATCGGATTCCAAATCCTTTGTTAATTATCACTTTAACTAAGGTTTGAACTTTTGACCTATTTAAAGTAAATAAAAATAATAACTTATTATTTTATTGCTCTTGTTAAGGTTAGAAACTGAAAACTCCATATGACAATTAATAATTTTTAATTATTAATATGTCAATTAAATAATCATATTTAATTCAACAATTAAATAATATATTAATTAAATAATCACATCATTTAATTAATTCCCAAAATATATTTTAAGTTACTTTCGTAACATAATTAATTGGACAATCCAATTCTCCATGAGTCCTGTTACTATCAATCGTATAGGGCTAGCAAGGGGATCTAATAGACTCACAGTTTTGAGCTCCAATAATACTTAGAAAAAATTAATTAAACTCTTTAATTAATATTTCATAAGGGTGAAATCCATTTTAGTCCTTCTAGTTTGACTTATTACACAAACTGGTCCCCCGGTTTTCAACTTCATCTTGACAGGTCCCTCTAGTTTTTAAAAGTTTGAATTTCAATCCCTGCCGTTCAATTCCGTTAGGGTTCCGTCAGATCATTAAGGGTATAATGGTAAAAGTAAGGTTAAAGTTAATAATTTCAATTAAAAACAATTAAAAATTTGATTTAGAAAAAACAATATTTTTTAAAAATCAAATTAAAAAAATAAAAAATCAAACTAAACCCTACCAAAAATAAAAAATCAAATTACATTTTAATCTAATTTCCATTTTCTCTCAATTCTCTCTTTATCTCTCTTTCTTCAATATGTTCTTAAGCTTCTCTTCCAATTTCTAGATCCCACAATCTTTTACACAATTCCACCACCTAACCACCACCATCAACATCATCACTAAACCAACTGATCCAAACACCCAAATCACCACCACCAAATGAATTAATTAATTTAACTTTTCTGAGATCCAATTCCAAACAGCCACCACCAAACTACTACCACACCAGATTCAACATCATCATCTTCGAACTGGGTTCAACATCAACCGAAATCCCTCTTCTCTTTCTCTCTAACAACCACACAAACCTAAGAAAATAAAAAAATAAAATCATCTCTTCCCCACATCACATTTGAATCAAATTCTTCTAAAACAAACCTAAAAAACAGATCTTGAAACCTAACAAAAATGCAAAACAAAATATCTAATTTTTTCCCCACCTGAAACACTAACCGATCCAAACTCTCTTTGCCTCCATTGGCGACATTGTCTGGCACCTGCAAACCCCACAGTCCAACAACAAGCTTTCTAGTCTAAATCACAGCCGTTCCACATCGATGCTTCCTGCGACTTCTCCGCCGACCCTCCGCAACCTCCTTATCTTCTTCCTCTTCCTCTTCCTCTTCCTCTTCCGCTTCTGCCTCGATGACCCACAACGCACGGATATGGGTTCATTTTTACGGGTTCCTTTTTACGGCTCCTCATGACGGTCATGGCGGTTGGAGGTCACCAACACCAAACATAGCCCCCAAAGAGATAACAGATCTCTGTTTTTTTTATTTTTTTTTATTTTTATATTTAAAAAATCTTTATTTTTTTAAAATTTCTTAATTTGTTAATTTGTTGGTTTCTTAGTGTGATGGTTTCTTGGTGTGTTTGATGGTGGAGGTTTATGGGTAATGTGTTGGGTGGTGATGTCTTGAGTGTGTGTTGTGTGTTGGGTGTGTTTTAATGATAGAAAAGATGATTTGGGTGTTTGATAATAGAAAAGTAGATTCTGGGTGATCGATTGTTTTGTTTTTTAGTTTTAATTTTGTTTTATTATTAGTTTTAAATTAATTTTTTAATTTTTTAATTTTATTTTTTAATTATTAATATACAATTAATTGTGGGTCTGATTCGAATTTAATTTTTAATTTTATAATTTGGAGATTTTTTTTAATATTTTGTTTGTTTTATTTTTTAATTAGGGGCATCAGGGTCATTTGACCCTCTGACCCTGTCAGAAACAACTTTTTCAACGGAACTGTTAACAGAAGGACTTAACGGGATAATACTGAAAACCAGAAGACCAGTTTGTGTAATAGGTTAAACTAGAGGGACTAAAATGGATTTCACCCTATTTCACAATTATTAGTCTTGGAGTTATTCCACTAAAAACCGAAGATTGTACTCTCGTAACTGTTGATGTTTTACACAACCAATTTATTAGTGTCCATTGATATAGCTATTACATTTGGTATGATCCTCCCACAAGTAGTTCATAATTAGAGCTAGGTCATAAAGTCCGTTATACCTCTCTAATTATATCTTTTCCTTTAAGTACCATTGATTCTCTTGAATGATTATATCATTCATTCCTTTACGGAAGAAAGAGAGCACTCTTAATCGTTCAAGCCCTGAATCAACCCTTAAGTGAACTACTTATCTACTTCTCGCAAGAAGGAGTTGATTCCATTATCGTGTGCATACCTTCCTAGCCACAAGCCAAACCGTGATTCCAAGATACGGAGATATTGAATGAGAATGCTATTCTGATCTCACCTTGGTAAATCAAAAACCACGATCTAACTTGAAGGAGTTAGTAAGACACTCAGGATTTAGATCACCCATATATAGCCATCATTAGTCAATATATATGAATATTTTCAACTAACAATCTTGGTGATAGATTCATATAGATCGTGGCCCAGTCTTATATAATCACATCATATAAGGTGCCTCCATTCTCATAACACCATATGAGTAGTCTATGATAAGACCACCGTACAATACAGAATGGACCACAGCTGTAGATTAATCATAAATAAAGTACCTAACTTTATTTGCTTTCTATAGACTATTTAGATTGCATGTCTTTAACTGAATTCCTCTGTCTATGACATTCATATACTCAGTTTGAGATTACATTTAGCAATCTTGGATGTTTGCATATATAATATAAGCATATGAATTAATATATTTGAATGAAATAATTACTTCTTTTATTATTGAATTTATAACATTTACAAATTACAAGCTTTAGGGCATAAATCCCAACAATCTCCCACTTGCATTATAGCATGTGAGACATGTCTTGTAATCCCCGACCCTCTAGGTGACTTTAAAAAAATTTAACCGTTAAGGTTTTTGTAAATGGATCAGCATGATTATCTTGCGACACGATCTTCGTCCCGGTCACATCTCCTTTATGCACTATCTCCCAAATGAGATGATACTTCCTCTGTATATGCTTTCCTTTTTTTTTATGGCTTCTTGGTTCTTTGGAATTAGCCACTGCACCACTATTATCAAAATAAAGTGTCATGGGCTTATCCAAGTCTGGAACAACTTTTAGATCACTAAAGAATTTATAGAGCCATACCGCCTCTTTAGCTACTTCGCGAGCTGCTACATATTAGGCTTCCATGGTGGAATCAGCAATACAAGATTACTTGATTCTCATCCACACTATGACTCCACCACCGAAGGTGAATACTGACCCAGATATGGATTTACTAGAATCCATGTCTGCCTGAAAGTTAGAGTCCGTATATCTTTATGGGATCAGATCATGCCTACTACTGATGCATATGGAACTCGTCTCATATCCTCAATTTTTTGAGGTGCCTTAGGACATTCTTCTTTAGATAAGTTAACTCCATGCCTAGAAGGTAAATTACCTTTCTTGGAGTTCTCCATCGAGAATCACACAAGAATCTTGTCGATATATGATGCTTGAGACAATGCAAATAGTTTGTTCTTACGATCCTTTATTAATTGGATCCCTATAACATAACTCGTCTCTCCCAAATCTTTCATTTGGAATTGGTTAGCAAGCCAGCCTTTTACTTCAGATAATACTCCAACATCATTCCCAATGAGTAGGATACCATCTACGTAAAGGACCAGGAAAACTACTTTCTTGTCAATGATGCGCTTGTAGACATAAGGCTCATTGACGTTTTGCTCGAAACCATATGTTTTGATAGCAGTATCAAACCTGATGTTCCAAGATCTAGATGCTTGCTTCAGTCCATAAATAGACCTTTGTAACTTGTAAACTTTTTACTCTTGATCTTGGGATATAAATCCCTTTGGTTGCACCATGTAGATGCTCTAGTCAAGATTGCCATTCAAGAATGTAGTCTTGACATCCATTTGCCAAATTTCATAATCAAAATGGGCAACAATGGATAAGAGTATCCTAATAGACTTAAACATGGCTACTGGCAAGAAGGTCTCTTTAAAATCGACCCCCTTCTTTTGGGTATAACCCTTTGCCACCAGCCTCACTTTGAAGGTTTCTACCTTCCCGTATACTCATCTCTTTCTCTTGTAGATCCACTTACACCCTATAGGTTTTATCCCATCAGGTAAGTCTACAAGTTCCTAGACTAAGTTGGAGTACATGGACTCCATCTCGAGATTCATGGCTTTAAGCCATTCCTTTTTGTCAGAGTTTTCCATTTCATGTTTAAATGATAATGGATTATCCACACTATCATCAGAGATGACACCTGAAATTCCCTAAAGCAATATAGTGTAATGTATACCTAGAGAGAGAGGGGGGGGGGGGGGGGGGGGGGGGCGTGAATAGGTATATGCCCAAATTCTTCTTAAATCATTTTTGCGGAACAATGATGTGCACACTTGGTGTGTCTAACAAATGAATTGCTTTAAACAACACAATATTAAGATACAATTCACAATTGATACAATCAATGAAAGATATGGAAGATAGTGAAAAATAAAACAAAACTTGACACAAGGATTTTTTACGTGGTAAAACCTCCTAAGAGGAAACGTCCATGGGTTGATACCACAACCATCGACAAGCAATTCACTATGATGAAAAAGAGATACATACTCAAGGCAATCAACACATGATATCCACCATAAGCTATCAACTTCTAGTCTACTCTCGGGCCTAGTGAATCACCTAGCCTACTTCCTATTTGAGATGTGTCATACACCTCTAGGAAGCAACTTCCTATCCAAAACACTCACGTCTTTAGGAAGCTTTCTTGCTTATCTATTCGGATCCCTTTGATCCTAGATAAGACTTCTTTTTTAGTTATCCGGATCCCCTTGATCCTAGATAAGACTTCTTTTTTAGTTATCCGGATCCCCTTGATCCTAACTAAGACTTCACGCTTGACTATCCGGACCAAATGTCCTAGCCAAGTCTTTTTACTCTAAATAAAGCTTCACTCACTTTGGAAGAGACTTCAACCTTTTACAAGGCAAAATGATCTAAGTGATACAAATGATGCAAACACAATCAAATAGAGAAAGTTGATCACACAAACTCTATGAACATGCAAGTGATTCATAGATTATGCTATCAACACACAATCAAAAAGTTATCTAGAAATCAAAGCATGTGAATCAATAAGAACTAGATTAGGATATTCAAAAATCACACTCAAAAATCCTAGTTCTTATATGATGAAATCAAACCTAGAAATCATCATGAAGCACATCATACAAGTCATTTCTAGAATCAATTTCAAGTTAATCAAGTTTAGCTAAAAGATATTAAAAAATGATCACAAAGCTAAAACTCAACAATAAATCAATCAAACAAACATAAAATGTGAATTAACATCATCCTTAGCACATTTCATCAATAAAATAGGAATATTAAATGAGATGATCAAAAGAGAAAGTGAGAAGAAAGTGTTTCACCTACAAATGATGAACCTCGGACTGAAATATGCACACTGAAAAATCACGATATCATTTGGTTATGAAAATTCTTGGGTTTTGGTCCTCTATTCTAGACCAACATTTTTGGCTTTTGAATCACTTGATTCGGAGTTCAAATGAGAGAGATATGATCAAAACAAAAAATCAAAAACTTGAAGAAATTTCTGCACTTTTTCTTTCTCAATTTTTTCTTTTTATAAATTTAGAGGGAAAGAGGAATATATTTAAAAGAGAGAAGGAGGGAGATTTGGTGGCCAACCAAAGGAGGCCACATCACCCATCCCCGTGAGAGGCACGTGAGCCTCATAAGGCAGAGGGGTGTTGAGTCTATGAGCCTCACGTACCCCTCACGAGAGGTCTTTCCAATGGCTTTTGGCCATTGCTCACCTTTCTTGCGCTTATCTCGCGTTCTTCATGTTAGGATTATGCTCAATAGCAAGAGTGTAATGTTGTAATTAACAATCTTTTTCATATTAATAAAGTGATTTCTGGTTTAACAAATCATATAACATTTATAGTTTGTATTATAATTGTCAAAGTAAATAATCATAAGGTCTAAAGACTATGGGAAAAGAAGAATTGTTCATACATCTGGATATGTATGTGGTAGACACAATTCTTTAGTTAGTCTTGAATATTGTTCACAACTTAAGTTAAAGGTTGGGCACCTTTATCTTGTTAAAGTTGTAGAATTCTTTTGCTAGCATTTGAGTGGGATCAAATGAGATATGATGAGTCTAAAATCATCGGAGTGTCTTCGAGCAAAAGGATCTAGTGCACTGGGTGCATTGAACTGGATCACAATGAAAAGCTTTATCTAGAACCGTCAATAGATAATAGTCTTTTCATTATCAGGACAATCGGAGAGTCTATCTTAATCCTGAGATAAATGATGGACTTATGGTTGCAAGTGATATCATTTGAGTTATCAATGAGTACGATTATATCGCATAGTCTATCCTCGATAGTTTGGTGATATTCATTTGTTAATCGATAGAGGACTTCATTTATAGATATGGACATCGTGGCTCCATTTAATTAAATGAGAGTATAATATCATCATATGGATGTTTTGAGGTAATTGGATATTAAATCTCAACGTTGAGTTTTCAATAGTGTCTATTGAAAACATGGCTTCTGGACAAGTCAAAATATCCAAGTTCAAAACGTGGTCATATGAGTAAATATGGTAACTTGGAGAGTTATAGGCGGTCTATGAACTCTTGGCGATTACTGATATTAATCACGAGGATACACTATCTCCAATATGATTGTCTAGGGTATGAATGAGGAGCATCTTCCTTTTCTATCTTTATTTAAGAGTTCAGTTTTAGCTCTTTAGTGGAATGAGTTAAAATTAATGGATCGGACCTAAGTGAATCATTTGTTGATTGTGATTAGGTTATGTCTATTGAAGCTTAAATTTAGATGGCCCGCCAAGATCCCCAATCCACACGGACTTGCATGGATCACTTGATATATTCTACCGGACCAATTTAAGGGTCCATCTAGAATTGCATTTAATATATTAAGAATATAATTTGCACATTATTTAAGTAATGGGCTGCTCAATTATATTAATATATTAATGAAAGACATGTGGGCTTGTTTCTTTTAGTAAGAATGGGTCTGGTTCACATGTGGGCTTTTTTATTTAAAGTCCAATGGATTAAATGAAATAGGAAAATAATATTAGGCCCATCTTATATATAAGTGGGGCGGCTAGGTTAAAGTTTTGACCTAAAAATATTATTTTGTTTCATTTGTTTTAATTAAATAAGAATTAATTGATTTATTGATTAATTGTTTAATTAAAGAAACAAATCTTTCCTAAAAGTAAAAGACTTGTTTGATAAGTAAATAAATAAATTAGTATTATTTATTTAATCAAATAAGGAGTCTTTTTTTTTTTATTTAGTCAAATAAAAGAATAAAAATAAAAGAGTTGGATTATGGTTTGAAGTCTATAAAGTTAAAAAAAATTAGGGTTGAATTTCGGTCACCCTATATAAGTGACATGATGAAATTCGGCCAACTCTAATTAGATACTACATAGAATTCGGCAACCCTAAAGGAAAAAGAAGAAAAATTCGGCCAACCTATATATATGTTCTTATAGGGTTCGGCCACATCAATTAATTGGTGCTTGAGTTTTTATTTTCTTTCTTCTTCTTCTTAATTCTAAGAGAGTTTTTATTCTAGAGAGACAAAAAGGAGTGAAAAATTATTCTTTGATAGTATACAATTGCTTAAACATCAATAAGCTTGTGTATACGATATCGATCTAGGTTCACGCGAGTTTCGATCATAAGATTGTGAACTCAAAAGTGACCGGAATAATTTTGACATTCTTTTGATTGTTTTGTGACTAACAAAGAAAAGAAAGTATTTGTTTGGTCCATTCACAAGTTTGCAATTCAAAGGAAAGGGAGACCACGCTCCTAGGTGATCCACGTTCGTGCTCGGATTGAAGGTCTTGCGGATTACCATCGACGTAAGTCAATCGGATCACGCGACAAGAGGTAATTTACTTTTGTTGATATATATGCATGTTTATTGATTAAAAGGGTTTAAGGTTCATAAAGGAAAAATTTTAAAAGTCACTAAATCGTCTTTAGTATCGCTTCCGCTGCGTGTAACACTTTTATTTGTTTATTTTTCCCTACACTTCAGCCGTATTCGGGCATCTGAACTCTGAATTCAAATATATTTTCAGATTACAAATTTTGACTCCCTCACGCACAAGTAAGACTACAAAAATTTGCAAAATAGTTATGAATTCGACTCGATACACGACGACGAAGACAACACAACGTATGAGAACGTAAAGTAGCATAGCTTTCTACTTTAGACTCGAAACCTAATGAGTGAGTAACTAAAACGACCAAAAATCAATAAGGAATCATATGAGATCATGTTCAAGTCCTAAATCAATTAAAACAAGTATGCTATTTCCTAGAGATAGTCCTAGAACATGCAATTTCAGAATGTTTATCAATATGAGTTCAATGGATGTGCATACTTCAATGAGTGTGTGAATGTGTTATACCAAATGTAGCACAACGATATAGGGACACACATGTATGAATTGTGTGTGTGTGCGCTTACGCCTTGCAAGAGAAAAAAGTGTCTTGATACCTTAGCATCCAAGAATACACTTTTCCTCTTGAAGACGATATTTGCATGAGAAGTTGCTTTTCCCGTTTGAAGCTTCTTTTCACCAAGAATCACCTATGCAACTACCCAATACAAATAAAGAGAGTTTTACAATGAAATCAAGTCAACACAAATCTAAAATTTAACAACCCTGTGCCTCTCCAATACCTAAGTAGAGACCAGGCTATCGTACAACTCTCCCACTATGTTTAAGTGGTAATGTGATCTGACTCGGAACCGTCTGACTATCAGACGTCAATGGAACAACAACATCGTTAACAACTCTTGTTGATTGTATGCTGGTGGAACCAGCTTTTAATTCATTTAATACATTCTTACTTCGAGGCTTATGATCATTCATATAGTCTTCCTCAAGAAACGTTACATCTGTCTATACAAACACTTTGTTTTCTTGTGGACTATAGAAGTATCTTCCTCTAGCCTATTTTGAATATCCTAAAATTATGCATACTTGTGAAGTGGCCTCCACACTCCTTAGCTAGGTGTTTCACCACATCCGCGAACCGTGGCATTATGAGACTTTGCAACTCAAAAAGTTACTCATCAGGGAACTCTTCTTTGATGGGTTCATCAATTTTCCCACTATCATCCCTCTCAAGCCTCGAAAGGTGATCCACAACCACATTTTTAGTTCCTTTCTTATCTCTAATTTCAAGGTTGAACTCTTGGAGGAGTAGCACCCATCTTATGAGCCTTGGTTTTGCATCCTTCTTTGTTAGAAGATATTTTATGGCTGAGTGGTCCATGTAGACAACTACCTTGGATCCTACCAAGTATGACCTGAACTTGTCAAAAGCGAACACGATGGCCAACAATTCTTTTTCTGTTGTTGCATAGTTGACATGTGCTTCATTTATTGTCTGACTTGTATAGTAAATAACATGTTGACGCTTCTTTTTTCTTTGACCCAATACGGCGCCCACCGCATTGTCACTAGCATCACACATCAACTCAAAGGGTAGGTCCCAATCCAGGGCCCTCATGATTGGAGCTAAAATAAGCTCCTTCTTTAAAAGTTTGAGAGCCTTCAAGCATTCTTTGTCAAATAAAAATGGCACGTCTTTCATGAAGAGGGAGCACAAAGGCTTCGTAATCTTTGAAAAATCATTGATGAATCTTCTATAGAACCTAGCGTGTCCCAAAAAACTCCAGATTCCCTTCATTGAGATTGGCGTTGGCAACACTTCAATTTTTGCCTTGTCCATTTCAATCCATTAAGAGGAGATTCTATGTCCCAACACGATCCTCTCATTGACCATAAAATGGCACTTTTCCTAGTTGAGTATGAGGTTTGTATCTTCACACCTCTCAAGCACCTTCCCTAAATTCTTTAGGCAACCATCAAATGATGACCCAAAAATGGAGAGGTCATCCATGAAAACCTCAATATACCTCTCCACCATGTCAGAAAAGATGGCCACCATACATCTTTGGAATGTTGCCGGAGTGTTACAAAGTCTAAATGGCATTCTTTGGTAGGCAAACATCCTATACGTGCACGTGAACGTCATCTTTTCTTGATCTTTGGGGTCTATTGGAATCTGGTTGTAACCAGAATACCCGTCTAAGAAACAATAGCACTCGTGCCTTGCTAGCCTTTCCAACATTTGGTCTATAAAAGGTAAGGGGAAGTGGTCTTTCCGTATGGTTATGATGAGTTTTCTATAGTCAATACAAACTCTCCAGCCTGTGATGGTCCATGTCGGAATGAGTTCATTATGCTCATTGGGTACCACTGTGATCCTTCCTTTCTTAGGCACCACCTGTACTGGACTAACCCACAGACTGTCTAAAATTGGGTATATAATACCCACATCTAAAAGCTTTAGAACCTCAGCTCTAACTATCTCTTGCATATTAGGATTCAATCTTCTTTAGTGCTCCACTGTTGGTTTAAACTCTTCATCCATCAATATTTTATGCATGCAAATCAAATGGCTCAATCCCTTAATATAGGAGATAGACCAATCGATGGCCTTCTTGTGGCTTCTTAGAACCTTCAACAACTTATCTTCTTCAAGCTTTGATTAGGAGGCCGAAATTATCACCGGAAATGATAATGACTCACTAAGGAAGGCATATCTCAAGTGCTCTGGTAGTTGCTTCAACTCAAGTTTATAAGGTTTTTCAATAGACTGGGGTAGTATAGGCTTCCCCTCTCCTAACTCCTCGAACCTCCTCTTTTCTCTAAAATTCTTCAATGGTAGGGAATTCAAGTGTAGAGCATATTCCACAACTTTCTTATCTTCATCCTCCTCGGAGGCTCCATGAACTATACAAGTCTCCAATGGTTCCCTAGGAGTTTCTTTTCTAACAAAATCTTTAACTAACGGCTTAACAACCTCAATCATCAAACACCTATCCACTTCCATCGACCTTTTGACTGCCTTTTTCATGTCAAACACAACGTGTTCATCTCCTATCCTCAATGTCATTTTATCTTCCTTCATATCTATCAAAGCCCCTGCAGTCTTCAAGAAAGGTCTACCTAGAAGTAAAGTTATTTCCACATCCTCTTCCATCTCAAGTATCACAAAATCCACAGGAAAGTACAAGCTCTCTACCTTTACCAAGACATCTTCCATGATTCCCCATTGGGTATTTGATTGACTTATTGACTAGTTGTAGGGTAACATGACTATGCTTCACTTCCCTCACTTCCAACTTTTGAAAAACTGAGTATGACATCAAATTGATGCTTGCCCTGGAGTAGATCAATGCCTTCCCAAACCCCGTTTGGACAATTGTGCATGTGATTGTGAATTTCTTGAGATCTTGTAGCTTTGGTGGGAGTTTGTTTTTTAGGATCGCACTACACTCCTCCGTTAAGGCGACCGTCTTGAATTCTTATAGCTTTCTTTTATTGGAGAGAAATTCCTTGAGGAATCTCACATAATTAGGCATTTGGAAAGTGCTTCAGTAAAGGGGATGTTGATGTGAAGTTTATTAAATATCTCCAAAAACTTCCTGAAATTGTGAGTGTTAGATTGATAAATGTTGATATTTGAGATCTCTAATTCCTATGTTTTATGTTATGTTCTTGAGTACAATTGAATGTTTTAACGTGTTTGTTGAGTTTGTGTAGAAGATAGCTATTGGAGTGAGTTTAATGACAAAAACGTGATTTCTAGTGAAGTTTGGAGAAATGCCTCTGCATCACATCGAAGTTGTGAAGACCTTATCTCCCTCATCAGATCAAACCAGGTTGAGATCTACATGTTTTTAGAAAGCTCTAGAAGTCTAGTTTCCGACGCACTTACGGTTTGTCGATCCGAGTTTTCTAGAGAAAGTTATGGCCGATTTAGTGACTGAAGGTCAAAGTTGGAAAAGTCCACTACGGTTTGTGCACAATTGCATACGGAGTGGCCTGGGCAACGGTAAACATTAGAAGAACTTCGTGGTTTGGACCACGACTGACCTTCAGAGCAACCAGGGCAGCGGTGTTACGTATTTTAGGGGTGGATTTCCACTCCGAACTGATCCAAAATTGTCCCCAAAGCTTTCCAAATCAAATTCTAATGACTTTAGAAGACCAAGACATGTTTGGGAAACTTCCTAAACTCAAATTAGGAATCAATCATCAAAGAGGAAATCCAAGTTAGGAAAAGATTCTCATTCCTTGTTTACATCTTATTTCCTACTTGGTGTGTTTCCTGTAACAAAGCAAATTGGGAATCTACAAGGAGAATCACCTATAAATACCAAGAGTTTTCTACAAGTGAAAAGGGTGGAGTTTTGAAGATTGAAGAATCCATTAACATTCTCTTTTTCTACCTTTCTTTAGTTTAGATGTTTAGTTTTCTAGTTTTATATTTCTAGCTAATTTTCTTATTAGTTAGGGCTATCTTGAAGCCCTAGACATGATTTCAATTCCATAGACAAGTTTTGTTTTAATGAAGTATTATTTTTCTTACATGATGATCCAATTTCCCCATAAGTATTGTCTTTCTTTTATTATGTTTCTTTGATTGACCATCTTAGGAGAATGATTTTAGGATCTATGTTGCAAGGATACAAACCGGGCACCATACAGATCTATCCTTGGTTGTAACAATTAATTGAAATAAAGTCCAAATAAGGGAAGTTGTTTCATAAATTACCTAGAATAGATACCATGTTTTAGGGTTTATGTGATGTTCATATTCTTTTCATACTTAATGAATTCCAATTATTAAATCTAAGAAGACACCATGCTAGGTTATAATCTGGAATATAAGTACTTATGTAGACACCATACAATTTACATGCCAACTAAGAGAGAATCATACGACCTGAGTGAGACACCATCATCTTGTCGTGAACATCTACATCATGTTTGATTATTTATTAACTTCATTATTGTCTATGGATTGGATGATTGTTTAGTGGTGGATAAGAGGTCCTAACTAGTGTTTTCTATATATTTTTTCCTTATTAATTTGCTGTTGCGTTTCTAGTTAGTTGTTTATTTAATTTTCTTTAGTTTTATTAATCAAATCAAAACCCCCATTCGTGTGTGTGAGTTAGAGTCTTTTTTTTTTTAATTTTTTTTTAATATATATTTAGTTAGATTTAGAGTCATAGAGTGTATTAGATATAAACTCATTATTTTAGTAGGTAATTAATTCTTTATGGGAATGATCCTTGCTTAACCGCTGTACTATCGTTTATGACTTGTGCACTTACTAGGTTTTTATTATTTTTGTTTGTCTATTTGGAAACCAATAGTGAGCATCCTTGTGTTTCTTCAATCTTTGCGGATATGGTATGGGAGGAACATAGGCTTTGACTTGGGGTTGTGAAGGAGGATCTTGTGATGTGGTAGGCATGTCATAATGGCTAGAACTCTTCTTTTCTTCTACAACCTCTTCTTCAATTATACCCTTTTCTTCAACAATAACTTCTTTCCCCTTCCTAAAGTCTTCCGACAGTTCAACCTCTTTACTAATTTGTAATGCAATAGCCTTGCATTGTTCCTTAGGGTTAATCACTGTGTTGCTTGGTAAAGACCCTTTTTGTCTTCCTTATTGTCCCCTAGCTAGTTGACCGACATGCATTTCCAAAATTTGGATTGAGGCTTGTGAATGTTAAGCAATTAGGTCAATCTTTGTGTCAAACTTCCTCAAAGCTAAGTCTTGGGTCTCTATTCTAGTGTCCAACTTGCCTATATATCTAGAGAAGATATTCCTAGATTAGACTTTCTCTCCCCTTGATTGTTTGTGGGTTGGTTAGGGTATTTTTGTTGTTGTGGTTGTGGAAATCCGGGGGGTTGTTTTTGGTTGAGGTTTTGTTATTATTGTTGGGGTTAGTTGTCCTTCAATGACAAGTTTGAGTGGTTTCTCCATGTCGGGTTGTAAGTATGTGAAAAAGGGTTGTTTTAGGGATTTTGGTTGGCATGTTATTGTTAGGGTTGATTTTGGAAGTTCCGGTTATAGTTTACAATGGAAACTTGTTCTTGTGAACTCGAATCAAACGGGTTTCCAACTTGATAGTCCATGTAAGAATGTGGCCCCAAATACTACTCACACGAGGCTACTTGCACATTACTAGGCCCTGCACTCATCTTGTTCATTTGATTTTGGAGTGCCGCCATTTGAGCCTTTACACTTGTCAATTCATCTACTTTTATCAAACTCGGAGCCTTTTTCGGTAATTGCCTCTAGTTTCTGATAAAGCCAAAATTGGTATGATTTTGACCCTCATTCTCGTCTCTTTATGCTTGATTCTCGGTCGTTTCCCTATATTTAATGTTGTTAAATCAAGTGTTTCAGGTTTATTTAGGTCTCAAGGGCAGTTGTGAAGAATGTGAGAAGTTTGGTGCAAAAAGGAGCACAAGTTGGCAAAACAGGGCATTGTCACCGTTTTGATGAAGATATTGTAGCTATTGCGAGAGGGAGATGCAATTCAAAGTAGAACGTTGCCATAAGCGTCACCACAATTTTTGCCATGGCGACAAAAAGTTATTTCCAAGAAGAAATCAATAAGGTATTGTCGCCATGATATGTCGCCATGGCGACATTAAAGGATAAATGGTGATAGTGCTAAATTTCTTCATTTTCGCTAGTTTCACCATGGCAAAAAAGATGAGAATAATGGCGACAAGTGAATCTCAGATTGTGTAACCGTTTGCCGCCATGGTGTTGCATGGCTACACAAATGGCGACATCTTGCCATATTAGATTTTCAAGTAGTTATTAGTACAATTCCAAGGACCTCTATAAATATTCCTCTCTTCCAACTTAAAAGTGGATTCAAGCATTTAAAGAACACGAATTTTGCAGAGAATTAGATCTAGTTTCTCTTCCATACTTCATACTTTCAACTCCCTCGATTCTCTAAACTTGTACTACCTTTTCCATCCAAAACCTCAATGTTTTGATTACTTCACCCAACCATTCCTCTCTTTCCATTCTCTCCATTTCAATACCTTTGTCATTCACCATTAGACACCTACCTATTTAGACACATTCTCTTCTATCACACTTGGCACTAGGAACATCAAGGGAAAGGAAGAAACAAGCACTAAAGAAAGAGACCCAGGGGTGATTTCCTTAACTAATACTTCCTATTCATTTGTTAAATAATAAAAATGTAGTTAAATTGCATATAGCATACCTAGGGGGGGGGGGGGGGTTGAATAAATTTTTACACCTTTTTCAATCCCTTGAAACAAACATTCATTTGTCTCTCAATATAGTTTTACATACAACACATAATCCAAAAACATCCATACAGAGACAATATAATCATGTGATTATTTAGACAATGTCTACAAATATAAGGAGTTGCATAAGGTATAAAAAACAAAAATCTCAATAACAAAGAATACTTGTATTATGATATTGTTCAAGGAATTACAAGTATTAACAAATATATCAATACATCAAAGTAACAATATACAAAATAATAAAGAATATAAGAATGATCAAATATGTATTACTTTACAAACCACACTTAACAAATCTTGATTCCAAAAACTTCACAAGTGATGAATGTACTACAAGATTAAGAGCAAACATATATATACAAGTAATAAAAAGAGATATGAAGAATTAACACATGGGATTTTTTAACGTGGTAAAAGCTCCAAAGAGAAAATATCCACGGGTTAAACTTCAACCATTGGATACTATATATATTGGATGGTAAATTAGAAATTCTACAAAGTGACCAATCCTAGATCACCAACCCATGTAGAGTTTATGTCTACCCAACCCCATTGGAAAGTATGAAATCCCTCAATGATGCGGAGCCACCATATATTGGACAACATACCAAACCAACATCGATGGAAGATTAGAAATTCCTCAAGAGTGCATACACATCCCGTGTACCCTGCTCTATTGGAGTCTATGTCTATCCATACACCTAGGCCTACCAATAATGTAGCCAACTTTCTATCTAAGGCACCCATGCCTCTAGAGAACCTCCCTTGCATAACTATCCGGACCTTCCCAATCCTAGCCATGACTTCTTGTTTACCTATCCGAGTCATCCTAACTCTAAACAAGACTTCTTGCTTGGCTATCTGGACTCCCATCCTAACCTAGACTTCATGCCCTCCACAAGGACTTCCTAGTGTGATCATGTGAATGCAAAATGATACAATCAAGCAATTCAACATAGAACATGTGATCAATACATTCCCTGGCACAAATAGACCTAAACATGTGAAACACAAGTCTAATAGTCTAGAGGCAAAAACATGAATTAAACCTAGAGTAAGTGAAAACACCTAATGCAAAAACTCATAGTTTCATTCAAACAAACAACACTTCATTAGATCATATTCACGAAGAACATATTCAAGATGTCATACACATACACAATAAAATGCTAGAATCATAAAATGATTTCAATGAAAATTCTAGCCAAAGAATTAGAGAAAGGATAAATGATTACTCAATTAAATCCTAGATTTCTCTAAAAACACATACACATACAATAATCCTAGATTACATCAATCATAGGATTAAAACAAAATTCAAGGTCATTTATCATCAAAATGATTCAATCAAGTCTCAAACAACCTTAGATTTCAAACTAGTCACAATACTACTCTCAAACATGTGACACATATGTTTCTAATTAGACTTTTGATTAGGTTTGATTATGAAACTATCTTTCTCAATAGCATTCATCATACATATACATACATATAGAAGAAGAAACCCCAAGCAAATTGAAGGTTATAAAAGAAGAAATCTCAAAGATAAGACAACCACCTCACAATCACGAGCTGGTTCGGTTTTTTGTGTAGAACCACTAAGAAAATCAATCAAACAGCTGCAAGACCACTTAGAAAAGGTAGAGAACTAGATTAAAAATAATCCCCAACTTGAATCACTCAATTCCGACTTCGTTTGAGAAAGTTATGGTGTTTGGAAGTTGAGAGAAAATTCTACACTTAGAAAATTCTAATTTTTCTTCTTGAAAGAAATTGGAGGGAATGGTAGGGATTTAAAATGAAGAGTGAGAGGGAAATAGGCAGCCAACCAGCATGTACCACATGAGCACCACATGTGGACCATGTATGGCACATGTGGGCAGAGGGCAATGCTAGCCGTGTGGCACACATGGCCCACACGTGGCCACCAAGCTTGGCCTTTGGCCTTGCTTGGTCCTCTCGCGTTCTTCGACCCTATAGGGCCTCCGAACTCTGATTTCGAATCCGTCTTCAGATTACTAATCGTGACTCCCACATGCATACTGAAGACTAAAAAATTTGCAAAAAGGTTGAAAATTCATCTCGGAAAACGACGATGAAGACAACTCAACGAATGATAACGCAAACTAGCGTAGCTACATCGTTTGGACTCGAAATCTAATGAATAAGTAACCGAAATGACCGGGACTCAATAAGGAATTATAATAGATCATGTTCAAGTCCAAAAAAAAAAAAATGAAAACAAATAGACTCCAAGTCAAACATATATGCCGTTTCCTAGACTTAGTCTTAGAACATGCATTTTCCAATAAGTATAAATTTAAATATAATGCATGAGCATATATTGCCAAGTGTGTGAAAGTGTTAAATAAATGTTGTTCAACTATGCAGGGACACATTTATTGTGCAATGAAGCACATTCCTCCTTGAACAACACCAACTTGCACGAAATGTGGCCGAGCCTTTTTTTGAAGCTTCAAATCATTAATCCTAAGACCACTAATCAATACAAGAAAAAATCGCTTTGATATGGAATATATGCCAAGACAAACCAACAACCTAACAATCTCCCCCTTTGACAAATTCCATGTCAAAACACCTATACATATACTAAAACAATTACAAAGAAAATTTGGTCACAATGAGTACAATGATTACACATTTCTAGACAAATTTCCAACAAGTCTTGAACTTCATATTGGTCTTCTCTTGATATCACCTAAAAATAACTTGAAAGCACAAGAATATCCAAGCGACAACACATATGGCCATATTCATTCTTAGGCAAGAAATATAAAACATTTATGTTCAAATGGATTATGTATGCTCCCCTTTAATACATGTTATCCAACAAAATATTCTTGCCAAGATCACCAAAAAAATATTATATGCCATAAAGTTCAAACTTGATACCAACAAATACCAAAAACAAAGAAACTACAAATGAGACTAAGCAAGCTAGAAACTATTGAAAGGAATAACAAATTCCCGTTATCACGTGCGTGTCTTTTAAATACAACCTAGAGGGTGTGTGAATGAGTTGTTAATTCATTATTACCAAAAATTTGGATTAGTCAATATTACAAAAAGTAACCCTAAACACACAAATAAAACAATCAAGTGTAAAGGTGCGGAAATATAAATGACACTTGATTTTTACGTGGAAACCCTCAACAGGGATGGCTGGTAAGTGCACCACACTCGAACCTCGAATCCACTAATTGTGATATGATTACAACCGAATCCCGCTTTAATGATCTAATCCCGATCAATAATCATCACAACTACCTAATCCTGGTATGAGTGAACCTAGTCTAATTGCTCATGTGAACACCTAATCCCGGTGTACGACCTAATCCCGATCATCACATAAGACTTACTTCTCCGAAGAGATCAAACACCCTAAGTGAATATTATGCAATATCCAAATATGCAAGTAATGTTAGGGTACACTAAATGCTTATCTAGGAATATAAAATGACAATTAAATCATTCATAGATAACAAATATAGCTATATGACATGGCATACAACTTAGCTATGTTAAGGATAACCAATTCTAAATACAATAGCTATCACAAATAATTTCAATCATACAATGAGATAATTAGCTAGATGTCATATAAGCAAGAAAACCTAGCTATCATAAATAACTCAATCAACACATAATCTCAATCTTATATGTAGAAATTAATCTAAACACATACAAGTTATAGAAGAGATAAAATTGATGAGTACAAACACTAATTATGTAAGATAATAGTGTTCAACATACCATGTGTGTTGAAGAAGACCTATGCATTAGCACATGCTAGATGATGCTAGATGATGCTTAGATGATAATTTATGCATGTGGAAATGGGTTTAGAGAAATAAAGATATAATCTTTAAGCTTTTTCTCTCAAGTCTATCAAAATATCTCTCTAGGGTTCTTAGAATGCAAGACTTGTTTAAAGAACAATAGAAAGTTGTATATTTATAGAGAGTAAAGAAAGGTTGGGAGATAAGACAATTTTTCCCCAACTTTACGAGCCAAATCAGCGCCCTATTCTGCTGTCAGTGCCAGCACAATTAAGGGCGCATAAATTCACCTGATGCATTGGTCCCTTTTCAGCGCCTTAAATATGCGGATACGGGCCGCATAAATCCGCCACAATGTACAGCTCAATATTCGAGCGAACCAAAACATGACTAAACAACGTCGAAACTTTTCATATGATATATCGTTAGAAAGGTAAGCAAGTCTGCTTTTTACTCCAATTTATGGAATGACATTTCGATATCTTTATAAAACGTTATGGTTAAAAGAGTGACCAATGGTCAGATTCGGATCATAGCTGTGATACCCTGTTTTAGTGGTCACTTTGGAGATTTCAAAACCAATCCAAACGGTCATGAAATATTACGAATAATATGTTATTAGAAAGGTATGGGTGTCTAGTTTGTCTAGAATTTTACAAAACTCAATTTAAATATTATAATAAAAATTTATGGTCACAAGACCATACAAAGGTCAGTTTTGAAAAACATTTAAAACATTGAAATCCAATTTTTTGAAACTAGACACTTCACTCCAAATAACCAAACCGAATCTAACACTTATCCAAGAGAAGAATGAGACCTTCTCAAGAGGTCAACCATCGCGCTAAGACATGCTCATCATCTTGCAAGTGCGGACATTTCTGATGACACAAATGGAAACGAATTACACCACACTTAAAACTAACAAACATGAAGTGCATGTGTGGGAATTGAACGCATCCTAATGCCTAACATGTCATGTCATTATCATAGGACAAGATGCAATCAATTCAACATGCATTAATAAAATTCATGGCTTTGCATCCTAATGCCTAAACATGTCATGGCATTTTAATAGACTAGATGCAATCTGTAAGGTCTCATTTATTTGATTGGCTTATTTCGTTGACAAACCACATGTTGGGGGTTTTAATGTAAGAGTAGTGTAGGTGTTTGAGATTCAAGATCAAGTCCCTTTCAAGACCTCAAGAGATCAAGCCCCTTTCAAGACCTCAAGAGATCAAGCACTTCAAAGGTAAATTTCTAAGTGCTTACTTGCTTTGAAGAGATAGTTACACACACACACACACACACACACACACACACACACACACACACACAACCCATGCATATGTCTTTTCTTGTATGTTGTGTGTGTTTATATTGTGTGCATTAATGTTCATTAATCTTTCTTCTTACATGTTTAATTGTTTGCATCTTACTAGTTAAATGCCATAACATGTTAGGTATTAGGATGAATTCACTTTACTCACACACTTGCATATATTGCATGATCTATGTGTGAGAAGCTGCATGAGAAGGCATTGACCTTCTCTACCGCAGTTGCAATGCAACGGTTGGATAACCGCAACATGCTAGAGATTGAGATGTTCCTTCTATGCCGTGGTTGAAGTGCCACAGTTGGATCAACCGCGGCACATAGGCGACAGAGATACATTCTCTGTGCCGCGGTTGGGTCAACCGAGCAATCGACGACCGCAGCAGTCCGCCATGATTGAAAGTCCAAAATGCTGTAGTTTTGTTGGGAGGCTATAAATATTCCACTTTCATTTTAGGTCGGCCCCAAGAGTTCCAAAAATCATATTTTTCTCTTAGAACACTTTTTAAGAGCCAAAAATCCTCAAGAACTCACATTTAATCACTCAAAGCATTTCCTCTTTGCATCAAACTTCATATTGCATCATCTATGGTCACATAGAATGCATCCATGCATGGTTTTGTACCATCACATCTTGCTTGGTAAGATTCTCACTAATTTCATCTAATTTTAGTGTCTTTCTTAACAAGTCATCTCTTTATTCACTTGTATGTTTTTAGAACACATTCTAGATACAAGATAGGGATTGTTTGTGATGAATTGATTGAGTGTTGTATATTGATAGCTATCTAGGTTTTCATAATCTATGTTTAGCTAAGCTTTTTGATATGTCATCTAACTATTGATATCTAGGATTGCATTAATCATTATTCATCATCCTAGATAAGCATCTAAGGTTACCTAGCTTTATTTGCTCTTTGGATATCATCATATATTCACATATGGTTTATTATCTCTTCATTGAGAAGTAAGTCTTGTGTTGCTACCGAGATTAGGTAGGTGTAAATCACAAGCAATTGGACTAGGTTCACTCATACCGGGAATAGGTAGGTGTGTGATTATTGACCGGGATTAGGTTGTAATCGTTATCACATTTAGTGGATTCGAGGTTCCAGTGTGGCTCACTTACTAGCCCGTGGTTTTTCCCGTGAGGGTTTCCACGTAACTATCTTGTGTCATTTACAATTCCACACTTTATACACTTGATATTTTATTGTGACTAGCTAGGGGTATTTTCGTCAATTTGATATAACGAAAATTGGGTAAAATCGGATAAAATCTATTCACCCCTTCTAGATTAATATTGAACACACCGTTAATTTGTTTCACAATCACTTAAAACATGCAAGAAGAGATGTTCAAGAACATGCATGCACTCATATAAAACACATAACATACAAGAATAAGATATATGCAAGAGTTGTGTGTGTGTGCAACTAGATTTCTTCAAAGCAAGAAAGCACTAGAATATACCTTTAGTGCTTCTTCTCTTTTGGTCTTGAGCGGGCCTTGGTTGTGCAAAACACCAACCCTCAAATACCTAAGCTACCTTTACATCAAGCCCCAATATGTGGTTTGTCCACGAAATAAGCCAATCAATAAATGGAAATCCTTACAACTATCATATACCATATCTCCCCAATTTCTCCCCCCTTTTGACTTGATATGAAGCCAAAAAGAAAGAGTAAGAAAATATACCTCACGACCATTTCTAGCCACTTTTGTCACCAAGGAAAGTTGTGCAATTGGTTGACCTTACATATTGCTTTGAAGTAGAAGCTTTGCTTTCTAACTCTTTGATCTTCACATATTGTTGCACTACCTTAGCATTGAGCTCTTCAATCTTCCTTTGTAACTCCTCAATCATCCTACGTGACTCTTCAACCTCATTCTTCAATTGTGTAGCCCAACTTGGAAGAATATGTGTGCTAGATACATGGCTTGAATCATAAGATTCACCAAAGAGCCTAAATGTATTACTAGACTTTCCCTTTTCGTTATATGACAAGGTAGCAACACGTTTATCACTAAACTTCTCTAAGGGAGGTAATAGCACATCATCATCTTGTTTATTCAACTCTTTAGCTAAACACAAATGAGAGATAAACCCCAGAAATTCCAACTTCTTTTCCAAACAAGTTGAATAAGTCGCAATCTCAATATGTTATATAAGCACTTCACTAAGATTTATGGGTTTGTTAGTCACTAAGGCATACACAATCTTTATCTTCTCTCTATTAAGTTTGGTAGCATTAGTAGATACAACAAGATTGGTACAAACAAATAAATGTCAAAAAGCACTTATCTTAGTCAACTGACTTTGCTTAATAAAAGCACGCTTACCACACTCAAAATCAACATTGTCACATATAGTTTTTCCCATCAAATCAAGGTTCTCTAAGACACCAACGTCAAGGAAATTTGACTCAATATCTTTAGATAATCCTAGAAACTCATTCAATTTCCAAGCATTAACTCTAAAGACAACACCTCTCATATCCAAAAGAGCATTTTGAAAGGTTTTACTCTTCTTGAATATACAATAAAATTCTCTAACCATGATTTCATTAACCACTCTTAGCATTTCGATCCAAGTACTCCAATTCCTATCAATGATCACCTTTTGGACATACGAATCAACACAAGAATCTAAGTCAATACCTTTCTCTAGAATAAGCTTTTTGTCCCTAAAAATTCCCAATTGCTTTAACTTGTCGACTTTGGACTTCTTGGAAGAGAAGGAAGGTTTTGACTTGTCAATGGACTTTGTAGGATTTCTAGTCCCAACTTTCTTTGCCTTTCCCATGACCTTGTATTACACAAACACTAAAAAAAAATATGAGTGGAAACATCAAGCATATTAGTGACCAATAAACATATATCAAAGACAAAACATCATCATTATTATTTTTGAATAAATCAATATGCATATCAAGAATTAGCGTAACATCTTAAACATTTATTAAAAACAAGAATAATGCCAACAAACAACAATCTTGAAGAATCATGTGAACAAATCATAAAAGAGAACACAAATTTAGCATATTATGCTTCCCCTTGATAAATGCCCCATCTAAGATTTAGATAGACAATTGTTCACAAAAATAGCCACACATTCACATCACCAAGCAATTTCAATATATTTTTCAAATAAGCTCCACATATCAAAGAGAGTTACAACAAGATTTTCAATCACTCTCATATGTCTTCAAAAATTGCTAAGGTATCAAAATACCAAATAAGCAAAAGTGAGTGTGTGAATATTTTGCTTCAAGTATATGAAAAGAAGTAATTTGATAATCAAACATGCAAACAAATTTCAACAACTATTCATCTTAAGCCATTCTATAAAAAGGTCAAACCGATTATCATCAGGAATTTTGCTTTAAAAGAGAATAGATTTCAACATGTGAGCGTTGTGTGTGAATGTGGCTTGTTATTTCATTTCTATTTGACAACCCGAGCAATTTTGATTATTCAACTAAATTCCATAAAGACTTTTGTTTTGTTTTAGGCTTGAATCAAAGAATATTTTTTTAATTGATTTTTTTCAACACTTCTTTGATTTTTTCTAACATAAACATATATGCTTCATGGTGACTTTCACTCATTACAATGGCGTAACCCTTTCCTACATTAGGCAGCTTCTCAACCAAGGTGTGTAGCCCTTTCCATGAAGGTGCTCGTTGAGTTCTATGTTGCCTAAGCAAATGGATACCAACCATAGGTCATCTTTAAATGTACTAGTCCTAGGACTTCAAGGTGTATCCACAACTTACATATATCAAAGTCAACTTACTCAACCAAGCAAACAAGAGAAGCAAAGTACATTTTTGAAACCAAGTTTTTCGACTTAAAAGCACATGATCAAAAAGTATTAAGATCTCTACTTCTCAAGAGAGTAGCTTTCAAAGAATATGAAGTTCATATTTTTCAAAACATGCCACTCAACAATCATACAAACAATAACACACATCATGATTAAGATCAATGTGAACAATTATCACCAAAAGATCTCAAATAAGCAAATGACAAGAAGGACCATATAAACACTATATTAGTTCTCTAATATGACATGCTTCATGAAGCGGTATAAACAATGAGTTGAGAGATGAAAATTAAGAAAGCAAGCAATATGATATAGAGATACCTTCGCATGCTATTTTCATCAAATGCAAGGCCTTCACCCGTTTTATGAGCCCTCTTAGCTTGTTTGTCCTCATGATAACAAGTTATAGGTGTGTCGATTCTAAGAGACTAAAGACTATGCATTTCAACTCAAAAAAAAAAAAAATTGACTTTCTCCAAAAGTCATAACATGATTGTCACCATATAGATTTCATAAAAACAACTTCTCAAAAGTTAATCAACGGATTTCAACCATCATAACACAAATGTGAGATAGCTTAGTTCATGTCATATTATAGAGACACAAAGCAAACAATCTAAGTGTCTTAACAACATAACACTAATCTTAAAGCTAACTCACATGTGCAACTTACATTAATGGTAAGAGCACTCACCGTTGACAAACTTTATCTCGGGTGAACCTACATAAACATTATCAAGATTCTTATTGACAACAATGTTGTATCTAGAATGAAGACTTTCTATGACTTGCTCAATAAGAATATCATTGATACTCTTAGCTTCAACATTCTTAGCAACATAAGCTTTATCAACATTAGCAAGGTTTGCTTTCTTCTCAAACCGGACATTTTTAACATGCTTTTTGACATTTTCATGCTTTCCATATTCAAAAGCTTTAGCATGCTTAAAATGAGGCACAATCTCTGTATTCCTAAATGTATTTTCTATTTTGTAATATTCAATGAATTTATAGCACTTGGGCTTGATATGATCTACGGTATTGCAAAAATGACATATGGGAACAAAAGAAGAGATTTTACCTTCCAGAGTTGGAGAAGCACAAATGGGAGTTTCAAGAGGAACCTTGTTCTTCAATTTGTTCTTGGTCTTGGAATGTCTCTTCTTAGGAGCTTTCTTGTCAATAATGACATTATCCTCGCTTGTAGGAAGTGATGCTTCTATGAGCTTCTCTTCAACTACCAAGACGCTTGAGTCTCCTAATGACAAATCAGAGATGATCCTATCCTTCTTAAGAATAACCCCTTCAACTTCTCTAAGCTTCTTGGCAAGAGTATTCTTTTCACCTAAGAGCCTCCGAGTTGTTGAAATAAACTCATCCATTTGTAGCTTGATCAAATCATCCTTCTCAACAACCTCTTTTAAGGCTACCTTCAAATCTTCTTTAAGGCATTTCACCTTAGCCAAAAGATCAACATAGGTTGGATTATCACTTAAGCACTCTTGATGATTTGGATCAACCTCCTTGTCCAATGAATCTTGATAAACATCCTCTAGGATAAAGTGATATGCTGTTAATGCAACAAAGTTGCTCACCAACTCTTCTTCACTAGAAGACTCACCACTAGAGCTCTCCTCATCACTAGAGTCATCATCTTCACTCCATGTAGTCGCCATAGCTTTTCCATTCTTGTCTTTCTTAGTATCACTAATAGGACAATCCTAACTTCTTACACTTAAAGCATTGAACCTTTCTATTGCTCTTGGCATGACCACTCATTTCATGAGTTGGAGTAAAGGATTTCTTGACTTCTTTTTCTCTTGAGTACTTGCTGTTAGGATTATGCTCAATAGCAAGAGTGTAATGTTGTAATTAACAATCGTTTTCATATTAATAAAGAGATTTTTGGTTTAACAAATCGTATAGCATTTATAGTTTATATTATAATTGTCAAAGTAAATAATCATAAGGTCTAAAGACTATGGGAAAAGAAGAATTGTTCGTACATCTGGATATGTATGTGGCAGACACAATTCTTTAGTTAGTCTTGAATAATGTTCACAACTTAAGTTAAAGGTTGGGCACCTTTATCTTGTTAAAGTTGTAGAATTTTTTTGCTAGCATTTGAGTGGGATCAAATGAGATATGATGAGTCTAAAATCATCGGAGTGTCTTCGAGCAAAAGGATCTAGTGCACTGGGTGCATTGAACTGGATCACAATGAAAAGCTTTATCTAGAACCGTCAATAGATAATAGTCTTTTCATTATCAGGACAATCGGAGGGTCTATCTTAATCCTGAGATAAATGATGGACTTATGGTTGCAAGTGATATCATTTGAGTTATCAATGAGTACGATTATATCGCATAGTCTATCCTCGATAGTTTGGTGATATTCATTTGTTAATCGATAGAGGACTTCATTTATAGATATGGACATCGTGGCTCCATTTAATTAAATGAGAGTATAATATCATCATATGGATGTTTTGAGGTAATTGGATATTAAATCTCAACGTTGAGTTTTCGATAGTGTCTATTGAAAACATGGCTTCTGGACAAGTCAAAATATCCAAGTTCAAAACGTGGTCATATGAGTAAATATGGTAACTTGGAGAGTTATAGGCGGTCTATGAACTCTTGGCGATTACTGATATTAATCACGAGGATACACTATCTCCAATATGATTGTCTAGGGTATGAATGAGGAGCATCTTCCTTTTCTATCTTTATTTAAGAGTTCAGTTTTAGCTCTTTAGTGGAATGAGTTAAAATTAATGGATCGGACCTAAGTGAATCATTTGTTGATTGTGATTAGGTTATGTCTATTGAAGCTTAAATTTAGATGGGCCGCCAAGATCCCCAATCCACACGGACTTGCATGGATCACTTGATATATTCTACCGGACCAATTTAAGGGTCCATCTAGAATTGCATTTAATATATTAAGAATATAATTTGCACATTATTTAAGTAATGAGCTGCTCAATTATATTAATATATTAATGAAAGACATGTGGGCTTATTTCTTTTAGTAAGAATGTGTCTGGTTCACATGTGGGTTTTTTTATTTAAAGTCCAATGGATTAAATGAAATAGGAAAATAATATTAGGCCCATCTTATATATAAGTGGGGCGGCTAGGTTAAAGTTTTGACCTAAAAATATTATTTTGTTTCATTTGTTTTAATTAAATAAGAATTAATTGATTTATTGATTAATTGTTTAATTAAAGAAACAAATCTTTCCTAAAAGTAAAAGACTTGTTTGATAAGTAAATAAATAAATTAGTATTATTTATTTAATCAAATAAGGAGTCTTTTTTTTTTTAGTCAAATAAAAGAATAAAAAATAAAAGAGTTGGATTAGGGTTTGAAGTCTATAAAGTTTAAAAGAATTAGGGTTGAATTTTAGTCACCCTATTTAAGTGACATGATGAAATTCGGCCAACCCTAATTAGATACTACATAGAATTCGGCAACCCTAAAGGAAAAAGAAGAAAAATTCGGCCAACCTATATATATGTTCTTATAGGGTTCGACCACATCAATAAATTGGTGCTTGAGTTTTTTATTTTTTTTTCTTCTTCTTTTTAATTCTAAAAGAGTTTTTATTCTAGAGAGGCAAAAAGGAGTGAAAAATTATTCTTTGATAGTATACAATTGCTTAAACATCAATAAGCTTGTGTATACGATATCGATCTAGGTTCACGCGAGTTTCGATCATAAGATTGTGAACTCAAAAGTGACCGGAATAATTTTGACATTCTTTTGATTGTTTTGTGACTAACAAAGAAAAGAAAGTATTTGTTTGGTCCATTCACAGGTTTGCAATTCAAAGGAAAGGGAGACCCGCTCCTAGGTGATCCACGTTCGTGCTCGGATTGAAGGTCTTGCGGATTACCATCGACGTAAGTCAATCGGATCACGCGACAAGAGGTAATTTACTTTTGTTGATATATATGCATGTTTATTGATTAAAAGGGTTTAAGGTTCATAAAGGAAAAATTTTAAAAGTCACTAAATCGTATTTAGTATCGCTTCCGCTGCGTGTAACACTTTTATTTGTTTAGTTTATTTTTCCCTACACTTGCCACTTGGCTTGACACCTTTCCTCAAGAACTTCCTAAATTTTCTAACCAATAAAGCTATCTCCTCGTCATCCTCACTACTACTATCTTCTTTGATGACTTTGAGAGCTAAACCCTTGTTCTTAGCCTTAAGCTTCAAGCACGCCTCAAAGGTTTGAAGAGATCCTAGCAACCCATCTAAGCCCATGATGTCAACGTCCTTGCTCTCTTCAATGGCCATTACCTTGGCTTTGATCCTCTTTGGTAGAGATCTTAGAATCTTCCAATTTAGCCTCTCACCGGAGATAGAATTGTTAAGATTGTGCTCAATAACAAGAGTGTAATAATGTAATTGACAATATTTTCATATTAATAAGTGATTTCTGATTTAACAAATCTTATAGCATTTATAGTTTAATTATTATAATTGTCAAAGTAAATAATCATAAGGTCAAAAGACTATGAGATATAAAGAATTGTTTGTACATCTGGATATGTATGAGGTAGACATAATTCTTTAGTTAGTCTTGAATATTGTTCACAACTTAAGATAAAGGTTGGGCACCTTTACCTTGTTAATGTTGTAGATTCTTTTGCTAGCATTTGAGTGGGATCAAATGAGATATGATGAGTTTAAAATCATCAATGTTTCTTTGAGTAAAAGAATCTAGTGCACTAGGTGCATTGAACAGGATCACAATGAAATACTTTATCTAGAACTGTTAGTAGATAAAAGTTTTTCATTATGAGGACAATCAAAGAGTCTATCTTAGTCCTGAGATAAATGATGGACTTATGGTTGCAAGTGTTTTCATTTGAGCTATCAATGATTACGATTATATAGCATAGTCTATCATCGATAGTTTGGTGGTATTCATTTGTTAATCGATAGAGGACTTCATTTATATAAATGGACATCTTGGCTCCATTTATAAAAATGATAGTATAATATTATCATATGGATGTTTTGAGGTATTTGAAATTATATCTTAACGTTAAGTTTTCGATAGTGACTATTGAAACATGGCTTCTGGACAAGTCAAAGTATCCAAGTTCAAAATGTGGTCATTTGAGTAAATATGGTAACTAGGAGAGCTATAGGCGGTCTATGAGCTCTTGGCGATTACTGATATTATTCACGAGGATACGCTATCTCCAATAAGATTGTGTAGGGTTTGAATGAGAAATATTTACTTGTTCTATCTTTATTTAAGAGTGCAGTTTTAGCTCTTTAGTGGAATGAACTAAAATTAATAGATCGGACCTAATTGAATAATTTGTTGATTGTGATTGAGTTATGTCTATTGAAGATTAAATTTGGATAGCCCGCTGAGATCCCTAATCCACACAGACTTGCATGGATCACTTGATATATTCTACCGAACTAATTTATGGGTCCATCTAGAATTGTATTTAATACATTAGGAATATAATATATTAATGTATTGATGAAAGACATGCGGGCTTGTTTCTTTTAGTAATAATGGGTCTAGTTCACATGTGGTCTTTTTATTTAAAGTCTAATGGATTAAATAAAATGAAAAAAATAATATATGGCCCATGTATGGTACTTGGGTGGCAAGGCTATTATATTAGTCTAAATATATTATATTATTTTATTATTTAATTAAATGGGAATTAATTAATTAATTAATTAATTAAGAATCAAAATCTTTTTCTGACTAGGAAATATGTTTTCTAGTATTATACTATTGTTGGTAGTATAATAAATATTAAAGACTTTATTTGGTAAATAGATAAATAAAAGGAATTTATTTATCTAGTCAAATTAGGAAGTCTTTGATATAGTTACAAATACACTAAAGAGTTAGATTAGGGTTTGGAATTCTAGAGAAATCTTCTTAGGGTTAGGATTTATGTCAAAAGGCATAAATCCTATATGGTAGTAGAATTTGGCAAACATATATTTTAAAGCAAGAGATTTTGGCCACATATTAAATATATGAAAGAAGTCATGATATATATATATATATATTATAAAAGAAGTGGTGGGAAATAAATGATTTATATGGCAAGTTGAATTTGGTGTAATGATATATTATTTTTGGCAAGCAAGAATTACGACTGATATATATATATTTATGTGCAAAGAGAATTCGGTAATTGAAGAATTGCTTGAGAGAGAATTTTATTCTTGCTTTAAGAAAAATAAATCCAACTCTAGAGAGTAGTGTAAAATTCGTCCAAGAGAAAGAAAAATAGTAGAGACGTTTTATTTCGGTAATGCACTAGAAGCTTTTACATCAAAAGGTTTTGTGCACAACTTCGAATTAGGTTCACGCGAGTTTCGATCAAAAGATTGAAAATTCAAAAGTGACCGGAACGTTCTTTATTATCTCTTGAAAGTTAAGTGACTAACGAAAAAGAAAAAGTTTTTGTTATCCATCCTCAGGTACTCAATTCAAAGAAAGGGAGACCACGCTCCTAGGTGATCCATGTTCATGATTGGATCGGAAGATCTTGCGAATTACCATCTACACAACTTTAATCGGATCCCGCAACAAAGGTATGATACTTTTGTTTATATGTTAATTTAATCAAGGGTTAAGGTTCATCTTTTAAAAAGGAAAATTTTTTGTTATATACTAAACCTAATTTTCGCATTCCGCTGCGTGTATAAACCTTTTTTCCCTACAAGGAGTACCAAGAGCTTGGCATTTGTTTGCAATGTTTAGAAGCTTGTCTTGGAAGTCAACAAACTTGTCTTCCTCACACATTTGCAATTACTCAAATTTAGTTGTGAGCAATTGAAGACTAGATTTCTTTACCTCCTTAGTCCCCTCATTGGTGACTTAGAGAGCTTCCCATGCCTTATTTGCAGTCTCTATATTTTGGATGTAGGAGAATTGCCTACTATCCACACCTACGAAAATAGCATTCACCACCCAATGATGTCACTTTGCTAACTTAAACTCATTGGTCGACCATTCACTTCTAGGCTTGGAAACGATCACTCTATTTTCACTCTTATTGGGAGAGAGGTAACCTTCTTCCACGGTTATCCAAGCTCTCTCATCAATATAACGAATGTAAGCCTTTATCCTAAATTTCCAAAACCCGTAGTTGTGACCCTTGAAAAGAGGAGGCCTAGAGCTTGAAGCCCCTTTGGTTATCACATCTTCTTGCAAGACCATACTTCAAAAACCAAAGCAATTCACTAGTAAATATAACCCGGATCTCGTCGAGTGATGTTCGACGACCCGCTTTGATATGAATTGAAATAGTACAAACGTAGTTAAATTGCTTAAAGCATACGTAGAGGGGGATGGGTGTTAATAGGTTTTTATAGTTTTTTCAATCCCTTAAAACAAACATTCATTTGTCCCTCAATGTAGCTTTACATACAACACATAATCCAAAAGCATCCATACATAGACAATATAATCATGCGATCATTTAGACAATGTCTACATATATAAGGAGTTGCATGAGGTATAAAACACAAAAATCTCAACAATATAGAATACTTGTATTATGATATTGTTTAAGGAATTACAGATATTAACAAATATATCTATACATCAAATTAACAATATACAAAAGAATAAAGAATATAAGAATGATCAAATATGTATTTCTTTACAAACCACACTTACCAAATCTTGATTCCAAAAACTTCACAAGTGATGAATGTACTACAAGACTAAGAGCAAACATATATATACAAGTAATAAAGAGAGATAGGAAGAATTAACACATGATATTTTTTAATGTGGTTAAACCTCCAAAGAGAAAATATCCACGAGTTGAACTACATCCATTGGGTACTATATATTATTGGATGGTAAATTAGAAATTTTACAAAGTGACCAATCCTAGATCACCAACCCATGTAGAGTCTATATCTACCCAACCCTATTGGAAAGTATGAAATCCCTCAATAATGTGGAGCCACCATATATTGGACAACATACCAAACCAACATCGATGGAAGATTAGAAATTCCTCAAGAGTGCATAAACATCCCGTGTACCCTGCTCTATTGGAGTCTATGTCTATCCATACACCTAGGCCTACCAATAATGTAGCCAACTTTCTATCAAAGGCACTCATGCTTCTAGAGAGCCTCCCTTGCATAGCTATCCGGACCTTTTCAATCTAAGCCATGACTTATTGTTTGCCTATCCGAGTCATCCCAACTCTAAACAATACTTCTTGCTTGGCTATTCGGACTCCCGTCCTAACCTAGACTTCATGCCTTTCACAAGGACTTCCTAGTGTGATCATGTGAATACAAAAAGATACAATCAAGCAATTCAACATAGAACATGTGATCAATACATTCCATGGCACAAATAGGCCTAAACATGTAAAACACAAGTCTAATAGTCTAGATGCAAAAACATGAATTAAACCTAAAGTAAGTGACCTAACACAAAAACTCATAGTTTCATTCAAACAAACAACACTTGATTAGATCATATTCACGAAGCACATATTCAAGATGTCATTCATATACAGAATAAAATGCTAGAGTCATAAAATGATTTCAATGAAAATTCTAGCCAAAGAATTAAAAAAAGGATAAAATGATTACTCAATTAAATCTTAGATTTATCAAAAAACACATACACATACAATAATCCTAGATTACAACAATCATAGGATTAAAACAAAATTCAAGGTCATTTATCATCAAAATGATTCAATCAAGTCTCAAACAACCTTAGATTTCAACTAATCACAATACAACTCTTAAACATGTGAAAATCATAGAATCAAAGAAACTAGTTCACATATGTCTCTAATTAGACTTTTGATTAGGTTTGATTACGAAGCTATCTTTCTCAATACCATTCATCATACATATACATACACATAGAAGAAGAAACCCCAAGCAAATTGAAGGTTATAAAAGAAGAAATCTCAAAGATAAGACAACTACCTCACAATCACGAGCTGGTTCGGTTTTCTATGTGGAACCAATGAGAAAATCAATCAAACAGCTGCAAGACCACTTAGAAAAGGTAGAGGATTCGATTACAAATAATCTCCAACTTGAATTACTCAATTTTGACTTCTTATGAGAAAGTTATGGTGTTTGGAAGGTGAGAAAAAGTTGAGAGAAAATTCTGCACTTAGAAAATTCTAATTTTTCTTCTTGAAAGAAATAGGAGGGAATGGTAGGAATTTAAAATGAAGAGAGAGAGCGAAAGAGGCAGCCAACCAGCATGTGCCTGTAGGGAAAAATAAACAAATAAAAGTGTTACACGCAGCGGAAGCGATACTAAAGACGATTTAGTGACTTTTAAAATTTTTCCTTTATGAACCTTAAACCCTTTTAATCAATAAACATGCATATATATCAACAAAAGTAAATTACCTCTTGTCGCGTGATCCGATTAACTTACGTCGATGGTAATCCGCAAGACCTTCAATCCGAGCACGAACGTGGATCACCTAGGAGCGTGGTCTCCCTTTCCTTTGAATTGCAAACCTGTGAATGGACCAAACAAATACTTTCTTTTCTTTGTTAGTCACAAAACAATCAAAAGAATGTCAAAATTATTCCGGTCACTTTTGAGTTCACAATCTTATGATCGAAACTCGCGTGAACCTAGATCGATATCGTATACACAAGCTTATTGATGTTTAAGCAATTGTATATTATCAAAGAATAATTTTTCACTCCTTTTTGTCTCTCTAGAATAAAAACTCTCTTAGAATTAAGAAGAAGAAGAAAGAAAAAAAAAACTCAAGCACCAATTAATTGATGTGGCCGAACCCTATAAGAACATATATATAGGTTGGCCGAATTTTTCTTCTTTTTCCTTTAGGGTTGCCGAATTCTATGTAGTATCTAATTAGGGTTGGCCGAATTTCATCATGTCACTTATATAGGGTGACTGAAATTCAACCCTAATTCTTTTTAACTTTATAGACTTCAAACCCTAATCCAACTCTTTTATTTTTATTCTTTTATTTGACTAAATAAAAAAAAAAAAACTCCTTATTTGATTAAATAAATAATACTAATTTATTTATTTACTTATCAAATAAGTCTTTTACTTTTAGGAAATATTTGTTTCTTTAATTAAACAATTGAAACAAAATAATATTTTTAGGTCAAAACCTTAACCTAGCCGCCCCACTTATATATAAGATGGGTCTAATATTATTTTCCTATTTCATTTAATCCATTGGACTTTAAATAAAAAAGCCCACATGTGAACCAGACCCATTCTTACTAAAAGAAACAAGCCCACATGTCTTTCATTAATATATTAATATAATTGAGCAGCCCATTACTTAAATAATGTGCAAATTATATTCTTAATATATTAAATGCAATTCTAGATGGACCCTTAAATTGGTCCGGTAGAATATATCAAGTGATCCATGCAAGTCCGTGTGGATTAGGGATCTTGACGGGCCATCTAAATTTAAGCTTCAATAGACATAACCTAATCACAATCAACAAATGATTCACTTAGGTCCGATCCATTAATTTTAACTCATTCCACTAAAGAGCTAAAACTGAACTCTTAAATAAAGATAGAAAAGGAAGATGCTCCTCATTCATACCCTAGACAATCATATTGGAGATAGTGTATCCTCGTGATTAATATCAGTAATCGCCAAGAGTTCATAGACCGCCTATAACTCTCCAAGTTACCATATTTACTCATATGACCACGTTTTGAACTTGGATATTTTGACTTGTCCAGAAGCCATGTTTTCAATAGACACTATTGAAAACTCAACGTTGAGATTTAATATCCAATTACCTCAAAACATCCATATGATGATATTATACTCTCATTTAATTAAATGGAGCCACGATGTCCATATCTATAAATGAAGTCCTCTATCGATTAACAAATGAATATCACCAAACTATCGAGGATAGACTATGCGATATAATCGTACTCATTGATAACTCAAATGATATCACTTGCAACAATAAGTCCATCATTTATCTCAGGATTAAGATAGACCCTCCGATTGTCCTGATAATGAAAAGACTATTATCTATTGACGGTTCTAGATAAAGCTTTTCATTGTGATCCAGTTCAATGCACCCAGTGCACTAGATCCTTTTGCTCGAAGACACTCCGATGATTTTAGACTCATCATATCTCATTTGATCCCACTCAAATGCTAGCAAAAGAATTCTACAACTTTAACAAGATAAAGGTGCCCAACCTTTAACTTAAGTTGTGAACAATATTCAAGACTAACTAAAGAATTGTGTCTACCACATACATATCCAGATGTACGAACAATTCTTCTTTTCCCATATTCTTTAGACCTTATGATTATTTACTTTGACAATTATAATACAAACTATAAATGCTATACGATTTGTTAAACCAGAAATCACTTTATTAATATGAAAAAGATTGTTAATTACAACATTACACTCTTGCTATTGAGCATAATCCTAACAATCTCCCACTTGCGCTATAGCAAATGTGTCATATCTCTCAAGCCCATATTCTCTAGATACCCATCGAAACTCTTCTGAGGTAGAGCCTTTGTGAAGGGATCCGCTAGATTTTCTGCTGACGCGATTTTGGTAATCGTCACGTCACCTCTTTGAACAATCTCCCTTAAAAGATGATACTTTCTTTCAATGTGTTTACCTCTCTTGTGACTTCTTGGTTCTTTCGAATTAGCCACTGCTCCACTGTTGTCACAGTAGATAGTGATCTGCTTATTCGCACTAGGAACCACTTCTAAGTCAATCAAGAATTGGCGGAGCCAAACAGCCTCTTTGGCAGCTTCGCATGCAGCAACATACTCAGCTTCCATGGTGGAATCAGCAATACAAGATTGCTTGATACTCCTCCATATAACTGCTCCTCCTCCAATAGTAAACACAGCCCCTGATGTGGATTTTCTGGAGTCAGAATCTGATTGGAAATCAGAATCTGTATACCCAACGGGAACCAAATCCCCTCCAGAGTATACAAGCATATTATCTCTCGTTCTCTTAAGATACTTGAAAATATGCTTGACTGCCGTCCAGTGATCAGGTCCAGGTTTCGATTGAAACCTGCTAACTATGCCAACAGCAAAACAAATATCTGGTCTAGTACAGAGCATTGCATACATGAGACTTCCAACTGCCGAGGCATATGGAACTCTACTCATGAATTGCTCTTCATGCTCATTCTTAGGAACTTGTTCCTTAGAAAGCTTGATTCCATGTCTGAAAGGTAACATACCTTTCTTGGAATCCTGCATGGAAAACCTAGACAAGATTTTGTCTATGTATGAAGCTTGGGATAATGCAATCGTTCTATTCTTTCTATCCCTTATTACTTGGATACCTAGAATAAAACTTGCTTCTCCTAAGTCCTTCATATCAAATTGTTTTGCTAACCATTCTTTTACTGATGTTAATACACCTACATCGTTTCCAATGAGTAGTATATCATCAACATAAAGAATCAAGAAAACCAACTTGTCGCCTTTAATCCTTTTGTATACACAAGGTTCGTCAGGATTCTGAATAAATCCAAAACCTTTGACAGCTTGATCAAACCTTATGTTCCAGGATCTGGATGCTTGCTTTAATCCATATATGGATTTCTGCAACTTGCATACTTTATCCACTTGGCCCTTTTCAATGAATCCCTCTGGTTGCATCATGTAGATGCTTTCGTCAAGACTTCCATTTAGGAAAGCTGTCTTGACGTCCATTTGCCAAATCTCTAAATCTAAAGATGCTGCAATGGATAAGAGTATCCTAATGGATTTAAGCATGGCCACAGGAGAGAAGGTTTCCTCGTAATCGATACCTTCTTCTGTGTATACCCTTTAGCTACCAATCTAGCTTTAAAGGTTTCCACCTTTCCATCCATACCTCTTTTCCTCTTGTATACCCACTTGCACCCAATGGGTTTTATCCCTTTAGGCAAGTCTACAAGGGACCAGACTTTGTTATCGAACATAGATTCAATCTCGGATTGCATTGCCTTTTGCCAATGGCGACTATCAACATCCTCCATAGCTTCCTTGTACGTATAGGGATCATCGTCGTCCGGGAGATTCTCCACTGATTCTCCCAGACCGATGTATCTTTCGGGTTGTGTTCTAACCCTCCCACTACGACGAGGAATGGTAGGTTGTTGATCTTGTGTTGGATCGGAACTTACAATTGGGTTAGGTTGTGCAACCTCTCGTGGAATTGTATCTCCTGACATCTCATTCAGGACAATTCTACTTCTAGGCACAAAATCATTCATATAGTCCTTTTCCAGAAATTTAGCATTTGTCGAAACAAATACTTTAAGATCTGAAGGACTATAGAAATAATATCCTTTAGTTTCTTTTGGATACCCTACAAATATACATGTTTCTGAACGGGACTCCATCTTTTCTGTCTTTCCTTTTAACACATGCGCAGGACAACCAAATATCCTTAAGTGTTGTAAACTAGGCTTGCGCCCAGTCCACAACTCATGCGGTGTTTTAGGAACAGACTTAGATGGTACATCGTTTAGAATGTATATAGCAGTTTGTAAAGCATATCCCCAAAAAGAAATAGGAAGCGTTGAATAACTCAACATAGACCTAACCATATCCAAAAGAGTTCTATTTCTCCTTTCTGCTACCCCATTCTGTTGAGGTGTACCTGGTGCAGAAAACTGAGAAACTATCCCATTATCAATAAGATATTGCTGAAACTCACCAGATAGATATTCTCCACCACGATCAGATCTCAAGATTTTTTATGTGTTTCTCAAGCTGATTTTCCACTTCAGCTTTGAATGCTTTGAACATGTCAAAAGCATCCGACTTATGTCTCATGAGATACACATAACCAAATCTTGAGTAATCATCCGTGAAGGTGATGAAGTACTCATATCCACCTCTAGCTTGAATGCTCATAGGTCCACATACATCAGTGTGTATCAATCCTAAACATTCAGTGGCTCTTGCACCTTTGGCAGAGAACGTCCTTTTGGTCATTTTACCTTCCAAACAAGATTCACAAGTTGGTAGATCATCAACCTTTAAGTCACTTAAAGGTCCGTCACTTACCAATCTTTTAATCCTATTAAGGTTAATATGACCTAAGCGTAAATGCCAAAGGTAGGTTTCATCTGTTGATAATTTTACTCTTTTATGATTAGGTTCCGTTATTTCTGTGTCTAACGAGTGAGGGATATTTCTATGCAAAAAGTATGGACCGTTTTCCAATGTACCTTGGCAAATAATTTTGTCATTCTTACTAATAATAAAAACTTTATTAAAAGTAACTGAATATCCAAATTTATTCAAACAAGAAACTGAAATTAAATTCCTCTTGAATTGACGTACATAATAAACGTCTATTAAATCTAAATGCCTTCTAGAATCCAAATAAACTCTAATATCTCCCACTGCACTTGCAGACACTAACGTTCCGTTGCCCAAGCGCAAATTGATTTTATTCTTACTCAGCTTTCTCCTTTCTTGAAACCCCTGCAAGGAATAACAAACATGATTAATGGCTCCTGAGTCTCTGATCCAAGAATCTGTAGAATCAGCCAAAAAACATGTTTCTAGATAATTCAAAATTACCTTCTTCCTTCTTGTTCTGGGACTTTGGGCAATTTCTCTTCCAATGTTCCTTTTCACCACAAAGGAAGCATTTCCCTTTGATCTTGGTTACTTTCTTGGTCTCCTTCTTGATAGGCCCAAGTTGCTTTTTCTTCTGTTGTTTCTTGACCTTTTGACGGGCCTTAACAGTAGCAACTTTACCAACCATATGAATCTCTTGACCTTTGCCTTTCACAAGGATCTTTTCAGCACTTTGAACATCTTGCATCAGGCCTTGTAAGGTGTATTCCTTTTTGTTCAAAGTGTAGTCCAATTTGAACTGATCAAAGGAATCTGACAATGAATTGACAACCATATCAATCTTTGTCTCACCATCTATCTCAGCGCCATGCAGTTCAGCAATGTTGAGATGTGCTATGACTTTCATCATGTGATCCTTCACAGCCTGTCCAGGTTTCATCCTAAGATTCATAAAAGCAGTCACTGCCTCTCTCTTAGTCGTCCTAGACTTCATAGCAAACATCTCCTCTAGAGACATCATTATATCAGCAGCGGACTCCATTCCTTCATGCTGCTGTTGCAACACGTCGGAGATAGTGGCCATAATGTAACATTTTGCCATATCATCTGAAGTCTTCCACTGCTCATACTCGTCTCTACACATTATGCTAGATTCATTATTAGGAGCAGGTGGTTTAGGAGTAGTTAGAACAAACTTATGTTTTTCACTTTGCAGTAACAACCCAATTTTCCTTTTCCTTTTCCATGTGACATAATTATCTCCAGTTAAAGTGTTATCTTTCAGGATGTTCATAAGTGATGGGGTCATGATTTCTGAATAAAACAAAACATATATAAGTAAATAATCATGATAAAGCACTTTTAAATATTTATCTTGAATTAAATAAATAACTCAATCATAAAATTCAACGGTGATCTAACACCCATAAATGTTACGCCTCCTTTGGGAGTTCGCACCATTTACTAGTTAGACTAGGTCCCACCTAATTGTTAACATAACAACCAGCGTTTTCAATTTTAGCCTTGCAATTTTACTGACAAGAACTCTTGGGAGGATATCAATAAAATTACATTGAGTGTGTTACCAAGATATCGACCCTCAATTTTCTCTCACGAAAATCCCTCCTTGGGGAGTAGATCTCGTTTGAGTCCATTGTCTAGTCTATCCTTGTAAGGAAGTATGTTGCTAAATTCCATTCATGGACGCCCCTTGGGGGGATTACCAATAAATAATAAAGCTCAACTAACCTTGGAGGCCATAGGTGTTACCAAAACACCTTCTCCCACTCAATTATTTAAGGCGTGTGATTAAATCCCATAGAATGATTTACCGAGTTATCTAGATGCCAATTTAGATACCTAAATCATTCAATGCATGTTCATACCAAAAGAGATATATGCGTGGCACTCCTATTCTATATGTCATGTTATCATACAATAACAAATATTGTAATATTTAAGCATAAATTAAATAGCAACAATTTTGGCCCATCCTAGAAAAACAAGTAAATTACAATTTGTCAGGAATACAAGATCTTCAGGTGGCCCATCAACCATACGCTCATCCTTCGGCCTTCTCCCATGGGCGTGCGCAGCCCACAACCCCACAAAGGGGCTGCCTTGCGCAGCCCATAAGGCCACACAAGGCTGCCATGCGCAGCCCACCAAAGTTTGGGCTTGTCATGCGCAGCCCAATCCACTCCTAGGGTGCACACGGTGCTCGTACTTGGTTCCGATTGCTTCGTTTTGCTTCGTGTCTTCGAATCTCCAAGACCTAAATATATTACGGCAGTATATATATAATAAATACTGCAGTATTAATTTTTTTTTTTTTTATTTTTTATTCACTGCAGTATTTTTACAAACCAAAAACTGCACATACTAAAAATAAATAAAAAAAAACTGCAGTAACCCTAAAAAAATACTGCACATATATATAAAAAAAAATAAAACCTAGCAATCTATCAAGAAGGAATTATGGCTATAATAGACCACCCTTCTTGTTACAACTCCGAAACAAAAATTACATTGAAAATCTAGGGCCAAAATCGAGCAATAACAAACCACATAAAATATATATAAATCCATACATCACATGTAATTATATATTTGAATACCTAGAGTGCCATCTCTTTCTAAACATGCATAATCACAATAAAAAGAAATAGATCCACGTATATATACGTTAATTAATTAAAAGGGTTCAACCTAGGCTCTGATACCAATTGTAGGGAAAAATAATAAATAAAAGTGGTAAACGCAGCGGAAGCGATACTAAAAACGATTTAGTGACTTTTAAAATTTTTCCTTTATGAACCTTAAACCCTTTTAATCAATAAACATGCATATATGTTAACAAAAGTAAATTACCTTTTGTCGCGTGATCCGATTAACTTACGTCGATGGTAATCCGCAAGACCTTCAATCCGAGCACGAACGTGGATCACCTAGGAGCGTGGTCTCCCTTTCCTTTGAATTGCAAACCTGTGAATGGACCAAACAAATACTTTCTTTTCTTTGTTAGTCACAAAACAATCAAAAGAATGTCAAAATTATTCCGGTCACTTTTGAGTTCACAATCTTATGATCGAAACTCGCGTGAACCTAGATCGATATCGTATACACAAGCTTATTGATGTTTAAGCAATTGTATACTATCAAAGAATAATTTTTCACTCCTTTTTGTCTCTCTAGAATAAAAACTCTCTTAGAATTAAGAAGAAGAAGAAAGAAAAAAAAAACTCAAGCACCAATTAATTGAATGTGGCCGAACCCTATAAGAACATATATATAGGTTGGCCGAATTTTTCTTCTTTTTCCTTTAGGGTTGCCGAATTCTATGTAGTATCTAATTAGGGTTGGCCGAATTTCATCATGTCACTTATATAGGGTGACTGAAATTCAACCCTAATTCTTTTTAACTTTATAGACTTCAAACCCTAATCCAACTCTTTTATTTTTATTCTTTTATTTGACTAAATAAAATAAAAAAAAAAAACTCCTTATTTGATTAAATAAATAATACTAATTTATTTATTTACTTATCAAATAAGTCTTTTACTTTTAGGAAATATTTGTTTCTTTAATTAAACAATTGAAACAAAATAATATTTTTAGGTCAAAACCTTAACCTAGCCGCCCCACTTATATATAAGATGGGCCTAATATTATTTTCCTATTTCATTTAATCCATTGGACTTTAAATAAAAAAGCCCACATGTGAACCAGACCCATTCTTACTAAAAGAAACAAGCCCACATGTCTTTCATTAATATATTAATATAATTGAGCAGCCCATTACTTAAATAATGTGCAAATTATATTCTTAATATATTAAATGCAATTCTAGATGGACCCTTAAATTGGTCCGGTAGAATATATCAAGTGATCCATGCAAGTCCGTGTGGATTAGGGATCTTGGCGGGCCATCTAAATTTAAGCTTCAATAGACATAACCTAATCACAATCAACAAATGATTCACTTAGGTCCGATCCATTAATTTTAACTCATTCCACTAAAGAGCTAAAACTGAACTCTTAAATAAAGATAGAAAAGGAAGATGCTCCTCATTCATACCCTAGACAATCATATTGGAGATAGTGTATCCTCGTGATTAATATCAGTAATCGCCAAGAGTTCATAGACCGCCTATAACTCTCCAAGTTACCATATTTACTCATATGACCACGTTTTGAACTTGGATATTTTGACTTGTCCAGAAGCCATGTTTTCAATAGACACTATTGAAAACTCAACGTTGAGATTTAATATCCAATTACCTCAAAACATCCATATGATGATATTATACTCTCATTTAATTAAATGGAGCCACGATGCCCATATCTATAAATGAAGTCCTCTATCGATTAACAAATGAATATCACCAAACTATTGAGGATAGACTATGCGTTATAATCGTACTCATTGATAACTCAAATGATATCACTTACAACCATAAGTCCATCATTTATCTCAGGATTAAGATAGACTCTCCGATTGTCCTGATAATGAAAAGACTATTATCTATTGACGGTTCTAGATAAAGCTTTTCATTGTGATCCAGTTCAATGCACCCAGTGCACTAGATCCTTTTGCTCGAAGACACTCCGATGATTTTAGACTCATCATATCTCATTTGATCCCACTCAAATGCTAGCAAAAGAATTCTACAACTTTAACAAGATAAAGGTGCCCAACCTTTAACTTAAGTTGTGAACAATATTCAAGACTAACTAAAGAATTGTGTCTACCACATACATATCCAGATGTACGAACAATTCTTCTTTTCCCATAGTCTTTAGACCTTATGATTATTTACTTTGACAATTATAATACAAACTATAAATGCTATACGATTTGTTAAACCAGAAATCACTTTATTAATATGAAAAAGATTGTTAATTACAACATTACACTCTTGCTATTGAGCATAATCCTAACAGTGCCACATGAGCACCATGTGTGGACCGCATGTGGCATACGTGGGCAGAGGGCCATGCTGGTTGTGTGGCACACGTGGCCCACAAATGGCCACCAAGCTTGGCCGTTGGCCTTGCTTGGTCATCTAGGGCTCCGCTCGCGTTCTTTGGCCATATACAGGCCTCTAAACTCCGATTTAGAATCCATATTTGGATTAGGATTTGTGACCCCCTCACACACAACGACGACTGGAAAAATCTGAAAAATGGTTGAGAATTCATCTCGAAAAACGATAAAGAAGACAACTCAACGAATGAGAACGCAAAGTAGCGTAGCTACATCGTTTGGACTCGAGACCTAATGAATGAGTAACTGAAATGAATAGGACTCAATGAAGAATCATTAGAGATCATGTTCAAGTCCAAAAACAAGAAAAAAAAAAACAAATAGACACCAAGTCACACATATATGCTGTTTCCTAGACTTTGTCCTAGAACATGCATTTTCCAATTAGTATAAATTTAAATCTAATGCATGAGCATATATTGCTAAGTGTGTGAAAGTGTTAAATAAATGTTGTTCAACTATGCAGGGACACAAATGAATGTTATGTGTGTGTGTGTGTGCCTTGCCTTGTAAGAGGAATGAAGTCTATTTTACCTTTATTGTGCAATGAAGCACATTCCTCATTGAACAACACCAACTTGCATGAAATGTGGTAGAATCTTTCTTTGAAGCTTCAAATCATCAATCCTAAGGCCACTAATCAATACAAGAAAAACATCGCTTTGATATGGAATATATGCCAAGACAAGCTAAAAACCTAACAATTTGATTGTAACTATGTGTAACTAAACCTCTAATCTAGGGGATAGATGTGAGGAACATGTGGTTGTGGGTTTTTGCTTAAGCTATTTGTAATTAAATCACTACTTGCTTTCTATTCACTTTATATTTAGATCCTATGCATTATGTGATTTGCATTGTACATCACTAGTAGATCATATTATTGTGTGGGATAAATTGTTGTGAAACCAATCTTGGATTGACACCCTTGACTGGTTAAGGAACTTAGTGAATAGGATATATTAGTGGTGGGTATATCAACCACACTAATCTAAACCTTGATTTGTACCAAACTAAACCCACATTGACCCCCTCTCCTTAATCGGTTAGGCATTAAGGTGGGAGGATGTTTAGTGTTCATAGTAATGACCTAAACACACCCTAGAAAACAAATGGTTAGCATCTAAGAGATTGGTCATTATTGAGGCTTTGAAAGCATTACCCATACCCACTTGTAACTCCATCAATTCCCTAGTATCTACCTTATTTGTTTACATCATCTCTCTTATGAAGATTGTTGAGTCTTCTCTTTGTCCTATCACTTTTGTATGTTTTTCTTACTTGCATGTTTGGTGGTTTATCAAACCACACAACTATCCATTCATAATGATTTATTTTATTGCACTTTAGATTAGTTAATCAATCTAATATATTACTCCATCTCTCTGTGGAACGAATCTTGCTTACCACTTGCTAAGAATTAACATCTTAAAGGATTTTTAATTGGCTAAAGCATTGTTTTCAAAAGAAAATGAAAACATATTTTGTTGAGTACTAACGACGGCTCATCAGTTTCCCCAATGATTATTGTTGAGTGTCATTTCTTCTAGGAGATCATTAGTCGCATCCATTGACTTGCTCATTAGAGAACCTCCAGCAACCGCATCCACCAATTCCTCGTTGACATTGTGATCCCTTGGTAAAAAGCTTGTAAAGTCTACCACTTTGCAAGTCCATTGTGGGGGCATCTCCTAATAAGCTCCTTGAATCTCTCCCAAGCTTTGTAGAGACTCTCGTTCTCAAACTATGCAAAAGAAATGATGTATTTTCTAAGGAGATCAGCTTTCCTTAGCAGAAAAAATCTGTTCAAGAATGCTTGGGCCATCTGATCAACGATAATGATCGAGTTTGGTGGTAGCGAGTTCAACCACACCTTTGCGTCATTTCTCAAAGAGAATGGGAATAACTTCAACCTAGGAAAATCTTCAGGAATCCCGTTGTATTTGAATGTGTCACATATCTTGTTGAAGTTCTGAAGGTGTAGGTTTGGATCATCATTCGACAATCCATTGAACGTACAAGTAGTGACAATCATCTGAATAACCGATGGCTTTATCTTAAAAGAATTTTCCGCAATTGTTGGTCAGCGAATAGATGACATGTTTTGCTCGACTCTAGGCATCATGTAATCCCTTAGAGTGCATCCATCCTCAACATAAGGCAAACCCTCTTGATCCGGAATTGCCACATGAGGTAATTCCCTCTGATGTTGATTTGCTACAAGAGGCAAACCCATGTGTCCTAATTGTGCATTAAGCTCATCCATCTTTGTTCTTCTCACCTTTGTCTCACGTCTATTTCTTAGAGCTAATCTCTCAATTTCAGGGTCAAAATCCAAGAAGCGAAGATTTTTGCTTCTTGTGTGCAAGTGCATGCAAGAGCAAAATGTACCTTAAAAGAGAAAAACACAAACTAAATCAAATAGTTTAAATTAGCAATAAACTAACTAGTATCGATATCAACCGTTTCGCTCAATCTCCGGTAGTGGTGCCAAAAAAGTGACTAGACTCTTAGTGACACTTGCAATCGCATGAGGTCGGAGAGTAGTTCAAGGTTAAGTAAAGTTTGTTTCCGACAAGGATCGAGTGATTGATTACTGAAATTGATTAGCCTAAGTGCTATTCAAACAAGCAATTTGGGGAGGTTTTCATAATTGAAATCTCTAAACAAGTTAAATTAAATTACTAAAGAGTATTTATACTATTTGCGATAAAGAAATGACAAGTGAGAAACTCGAATGTAATAATGAAGGAAATGATGCTAAGACTTGACTTCACCCCACCCTCTCCTAAATTCCTCTCTAGACTCACTTGCATACCCAAATTATGCTCATGCAATTTTTAGATTCATGCACCATATTGTTAACCTATAATCTCGGTCGAGTAGTATAGGTTACACCCAAATTCATACCTGAGCCTATCTCTCGATTACTCAGAATATACGAATGATTTTAGTAAGAACATTGGCAAACTAAGGAATTCTATACGCTAGCCTAAGTAGGTCTACTTTTCTAGACATGCATAGAGGACATTTTATCAAACACGTGTGTGAGCTTTCGGTCGGTTCATAACACAGAATTGAAAATCAGTCAATATGAGATCAATCTATTGAAAGTATTAATTACTCTAAAACATACATACAAACCACACTTGCACAATATTGATAAAACAAAGGTCAATATAAATATATAGTCAAGGGTGAGGTTTCATCAAATCCTAGCACTAGATATTTAGCTCATATTACAAGGTGTAGTCATACAATAAATATGCTCAAATGAATACATGGCTATAATAAAGAAAATGAAAGAGATAAAGTAATAGAGGAAATTATGTATAATAGATCCTCTTCCTTTGCTCTTCTTCTCCTCTAAGCTCCTTAAATTTCCTATCTCTCAAGAACAAGGAATGATCATGGATTGATGCCAAGTGTTTGGTGGATTGTGTAGGATTTAGTATGGTGATGTAGGAAAATGATTTAGTGAATATTCTTAGGTAGGTAATTGGTACCTTTGCAAAGAAAAAGCTAATGAATATATAGGAGAGCTGATTAGATCAGGGGCAAGGGAGTAATTTCCTTGGAAAGAATAAAATCTAGGCTAAAGGGTGACCTTGGGGCGATCTTAGTGAGCTCAACCTAAGGTCGCCTTTTGGGGATGACTTTTGAACCCGAGTGGTTAGTGAGCTTGGGGTGATCTTGGTGAACTCGCCTTGAGCTCACCTTTGACAGTGCTAAAGAGGGCTGAGACTGAATGAAGAGCGATATTGGGGCAATCCTGGTGAGCTTGCCTTGGAATCGCCCTTGCCCTATTTTGGGAAGGCTAAACCATATGCATAATGATCTTGAGGGCGAGCTTGGTGAGATTGCCCTGAGGTCGTCTTTGTGCTATAAGTGCTTTCTTGATCCTCCTTTCACCTCCTTCCAAGACAATTTAAGCAACAAAACCAACTTGACCCTGCACGACTTATTTAGAGCGTTAGGAACCTAGTTTTACCCGAGAAATGAACATAAAATGATACGGAAATGGGGCTACTCTTTGTGTAGAAGTGAAGCAATCAAGTATTAGGAACATATTTGAATAGAACTAAATTCAATATGTAGGCCGCCGTTTGTAGTGCATATCCCTAAATTATTTTTTGTAATGATGAGAAAATAATCATAGATCTCACCATTTCCATTAGGGTTCTGTTTCTCCTCTTTGCAACACCATACTGTTGTGGTGTTCCTGGAGCTATGAGTTGAGATACAATCCAATGCTTAACCAAGTAGTCCTCAAACTCTTGGTCAAGATACTCACCTCCACGATCTGATCGTAGAGCTTTGATAGTTTTACCTAATTTGTTCTAAACTTTAGCTCAGAATTCTTTAAACTTTTCAAATGTTTCTGACTTGCGTTGCATTAAGTAAACATATCTGTATCTAGAGTAATCATCACTAAAGGTGACATAATACTCATAAGCACCCTTAGCTTTAACATTCATAGGTCCACATATGTTTGAATGTATAAGCTCTAGTTGTTGTGTAGCTCTAAACCCTTTTCCAATAAAAGGTTTCTTGGTTATTTTACCTTCTAAACAAGACTCACAGACATATACAGTGCCGATCTCTAACTGACTTAAAGATCCGCCATTTACTAGTTTATCTATCCTATCAAGGTTGATATGGCCAAGTCTCAGATGCCATAGATACGTTTCATTATGTGGAGAAATCTTTTGTCATTTTATTTTAGGTTTTTCAACTTTAAACAATTCAGTGTTAAGTAGTGATGTATGAATTAACTATCTTAAAACATACAAATTGTTTTCAGTCAAACCAGAACAAATATTCAATCCGTTTCTAGAAATAATAACTAATTTATTACTAAAAGAATCTGAATACAATCGTTCTAATAACTTGGATATCGAAATCAAATTTATGGTAAACCTAGGAATGTAATAAACATTGTCTAATAAAAGAAAATAATTATTAAAAGCTAGTCTAACTGCTCCCATTGCTCTTGCTGAAATGACGTTCCCTATTCCAACGCGCATTGAGAAGGTCCCCTTATCAAGCTTTGTCCTGCCAGCAGACCTCTTCTTGTTCTTAAATCCAGAGGAAGATGGTTCATCAACATTTGCTTCACTGGTCTTACTTTTGTTGTCTTTAAACATGGACTCAAAAGTTCTGAGCTCATTAAGCAACTGAGTCAGATTGAACTTTAACTTGTTCATCCCATAGTTGCTTTTGAACCGATCAAAGCTCTTTAGAAGAGTTTTCAGTATGATGCTCACCTGGAAAGCCTCATATATGGTCTTACCATTGACTTCATTGGTATTGAAATGGGACATTATACCCAGGACATGTTCCCAGACTTATGATCCTTCCTTTATACGAGCAGTCATTGTGGAATGAACAGCTTCGTGCCGCTTTTGCTTAGAAGGTTGTCCAAACATGGCTTGCAATGACTCCATCATCTCATATGCTGTAGTCATTGCTTTATGCTTTGAATAAAGCACCTCGGTCATGCTAGCTAGCAAATAAATGCAGGCTTTTTCATTATCTGAAATCCATTTTTCATAGGCCTCACGAACAATTCGTGCTGTGTTGGTTATAGGCTGTGGAGGACATTCTTCCGTAAGCACAAATTTTAGGTCTTTGGTCACCAGGATTGTATTAATGTTGTTTTTCCATTTTGTATAGTTATCCTCAGTTAATTTGTCATTGGCAAGTATTGAAAGTGAAGCAGAAGATATCACTGAAATAAACATAAATAAAAGCTTATTCATTCATTCACTCACTCACACATTTAAAACATGTATTGAATTATTTGGCATATAGTTAAACAAGATGCATGAAACATGTTTAATTGACAAGAAAATCCCTAAAAAAGTTACTATGCCATGATAATCCAATATGCCACAAGTAAATGCCACCTTAGGGTAGGTCAAGTTCTTGTATGTCAGATCGAGACATTCTCAATTAAATGATACTCCAAAATAACTCTTTATTCTTATATTATTTAATGATCGTTTATTTTAGTCAGGATTATAATTAACTATTTAATTAAATCCTTGTGAGTGTAACCTATCATTTCATATCTCTAAAACTTAACTTGAGAGTTGCTGCCTTTGGGTTAGTCAATCCCAAAATACATCCAGAAATCATATCCGTTTGGAAGTTAACCTTGGTATTGACTCTTGTAGAGACTTTCCTTAGGGAGGACGAAAACAAAGCCGTCTCTAGGCCCCACTTGAATCTCACGGTGTTCTACTAATGATGAAGACTGCTGGATATAATGTTATATATCCCTCTCCCATTCACTATTTGTTGTTAGGGTTTTCTAGTGTTTCTGGATGAACCCAGATTAAACGGCTAAGTAAAATCTAGTTCTTTTAGGTTATATTACTAGAATCTCATCCTATGAACATTAAGTAATAAACCGGATTTTTAACTATTAAAAACTAATTTATTATTCGAATTCTAATCTATGTAAACTACTTTAAATAGACTAGAATTAAATGTGAGAATTACCAAGTTTTAACTATTAAAACTAAATCACATTATTCGGTCCAATTATTATTAAGGCCTTAATCATATTAATCTTAATAATGTATTGGGCTTTACTAATCTATTTAATTAAACTTTTTAATGATAGATCAGTAATTAATGAGTATTACAAAGTTTTTACTATTAAAAACTAATCTCATTATTAATAGTCATTTATGTTATTATTCAATTTTAATCATATTAAAAATAAACAACATATAAAACAAATGGGCCATTAATCATGTATGATATATTATAATGCAAGTGTATGAACTTCTAATCTATACTGCATAAGTATGCATGACAATGCTTTAATCATCTTATAAATAAAACATACATGAGTTGACCGAGTACGATGAGTCATCTAACTTTAAAAAAAAAAAAAAAAATCTAACTACAAAATATTAATCCAAGGCATTCCTTGGTCTTCTTGTAATTCCTTTTTCTTCAAGTCCATCTTTTGCATCTAATGGGCTTTTAACCAAGTCCAACTTGATTAAACCTAATATTTTTACTAGTGATCCATCTCATGAATCATAAACTAAGGCCCATATGTTACACTTAACATTTATTGGAGGCCCAAGTTATTTAAAACAAAATATTTCGGCCCATTCACGCTTCCGAATACACAAACCCTAGTGTCACGAACAATTGGCTTTGCACTTTCGCATGTAGTCGTCGTCCGCACGAAGGGTTCGTCCACAGCCTTACGCGTAAGTGCACAGTAGCCTTTGCACCAAAAATAGCGCATCACGTACATGCCTTGCACCAAGCGCACTGCATCCTTTGCGCAACCTTTGCGCATAACCAGTGCGCAGCATGGCAATACTCACGTGTTGCCTTTTTGACAATCATGAGTTGTGCATTAACAATTTTAATGTGCATGGCATATTTGTTTGTGGTACACTGCTAATGTGCAACGTAACAACAAGGAAACAAGGTTGTGCATGCATGCAACACTTGCACACATCAACAACATATTGCATGACAATCATGCGTGTGCCTTGTGTACACAGTGCTATTTTATGTGTCCGACACACACCCGACTTCTTCATCTTCTCGTATCTTGTTCTTCATAAACGGTTACATGATTATATTACAAAGTATTGATTTACAAAGAACGATTAAATCAAAAAAGAAAATTAATAACTAATTATTACAACCTGAAACAAATTTAACTAAACTCATCGTACCATACAATTAACGATCTACCATGTTTATAGAAAAAAAAAAAAATATATATATATATATATATAAACATCATACAACCCTAGAATGTGTCTACATATATCATACACATCGAAAAGACGTTGAAAACAAATATAACATATTCGTGTATAACGAAAGTATGCAAATGTAGTTAAATTGCTTAAAGCTTACCTTGAAAGGGGAGGGGGGGGGGGGGGGTTTGAATAGGTTTTTACGCCTTTTTCAATCCTTTGAAACAAACTCAAGTTTGTCCCTTAAGGTAGCTTACATAACAACACATAAACCAAACTAACACATATAGACATGATAAGTAGGTGATCATTTTAGACATTGTCTATATTACACCAAGTAGCATGAGGAAGAATAACATTAAACATACAACCTCAAAGAATACTTGTATATCAAATATTGTTCAGTATGTTACAAGTATGAATCAAAGTACAACTATACATAAAAGAATCAATATACAATATACTAAATAATTATATATACAACTATGATCAAAATGATATGCTTACAAATCACACTTAACAAGATCTTGTTTCAAAATACATCACAAGCGAATATTGAGCAACAAGATTAAAACATACACATATACAAATATAAAGAGAGAGATAGAAAAAATTGACACATGAGATTTTTTAACATGGTAAAACCTCCAAGGAGGAAATATCCATGGGTTGAACTATAATCATTGGGTATTATATATATTGGATGATAGATTAGAAATTCCTCAAAAGTGAACAACCTATGATTTACTCTTTATTGGAGTCTATGTCTACCCAATCCTTATTGGAAGATACAAAATCCCTCAATGATGCAGAGCCACCATATATTGGAGTCCATACTAAACCAATATCGTTGGAAGATTAGAAATTCCTCAAGAGTGCATACACATCCCATGTACCACTCTCTATTGGAGTCTATGTCTATCCAAACGCCCGGGCCTAATAATATTGTAGCCAACTCCCTATCCAAGGCACTCATGCCTCTAAAAAGCCTCCCTTGCATAGCTATCCGGACCTTCCCGATCCTAGCAATGATTTCTGATGCACTCTAAGTGTACCTCTACAAACTACTAATGGTACACACAACTAAAAATAAGACGAGTGCGCGAGTCTACAACCCTCTACAAGTGTATGGATCACTGTCGAGTATAACAGACACAAGTAAGGGTTATCGTTCCCACGAGGATTGGTAGGTTATCTAAATTGCTCTAGAAAATCTCACTAATGGTAATCTAAGTTGATGTAGAAACTAAGATATAACAAGATGTGAATGTTATAAAAAGATGTGAAGGAAATAATGATGTAAAATGTTACTAACAACCTCATGGTTCAATCACTATCAATTTAAATCTATGTTAAAGAGGAAGGGTCAAAAGTATCTGATGCACTTTTTATCAATTTGCAACCAAACTAGATCTCGGTTAGTCAAGACTAAATTAACCTCTCATAGAGTTTCAAGCAAAATACCACCAAGTTTGTTCAACTAAGTTATAGATCTACTTTTCATGCACAAATATCATGCTTGTAAAATTAGACTAAAGTTCCTACTCAACATACAACATAAAGGAATTTAAGCATAAGTGCAAACTCAATGGATATAAAAGATAGCTTGAATCATTTCAATGATGTTCACATATTTACAATCATTGAATCCCCAACAAAAGGATTTAGCTACTCATAATTGAAATAAGACAAAGAAAGGAAAGAGAAAGAGAAAGATAACTCATGATGATCTTGATGCTTCCCCCTTGCTTGCTCAACAAAACCTTCCTTAATCTTGAAGATAGATCTAAAATATCCTTAAAACTAAAGTGTTTAATCTAAAGTTTCTTATCTAAAAGAGAGTGGTTGTGTAAAGATATTTCTAACTTTTACTTTTACTTCATTTTTACTTCTAACTACAACACACACCCTTTACAACAGTAAATTATGTTAATATAGTGGAGGATAAGAATTGGAGTCAGTAACTTTATTTCTGACGTGGAGATGGCATGTGCGACCAAAATCTGCAAACATGTACTCGCAGATTAAGGTCACAATTCGTTCTGCTCATGCACTGTTACTTCTGACTGCTGGATGTGTCTCACAGAATCACTATACCTGGATACACTGCGACATAAATCTACGAGTATGTACTTGCATTGTGATGTCGCAGATCTCAATTTAGGTTGAACTGCTAGGTCGAGTTCGCAGGACGGACATCGTAGAAAAATATCTGGTTTGGCTGCTAGGTCCGTCTACGAGAATGTAATCGCAGTTCATGGTCACAGTTCCTTCTGGAGGTGTTGTGCAAGCTGTGGTTGTGACATTGTTATCGCAGTCTGTACTCGCAGATTGTTTCTTCTGCTGGTTCTGACTCACAGGATAGTCTTCGCAGTGTCATTTTGGGCTGGGCTGGGCTGTGAGTTAGATCTGCGAGAACACACTCGCAGTCTGAACTCGCAATGAGTTTTGGAAAAGCGACTGCTACTTGGTTCTTCAGGCTGACGTCACAGTCCTTTCTTAGAGAATTCTGCCACTTGTGATCTACGAGTATGTACTCGTAGGTTTGTTAAAAGTTGTTATTTCATCTTCAATTGCTTTCCTATCCTTCACCAAGTGTTCATTTCATCCATTGAATCCTATTATTCCTGAAAATAACTTAAAAGTGCCATTATATAACACAAATGCTCTGAAAACTAACAAAAAGGGATGGATTAAGGAACTCAAAACATATACATATTTAGAGTGATCAAAACCCCTAATCTTATCTTTTGTTCGTCATCGAGTAAAACAACTAAAAGAAAATTAAACTAACAATCTATAAACTCTAAATATGTTGCAAAAGCTAAAAGTTTTAATAAAACTTTCTTTGTGAAATGTACAACGAGGAGTTCGATGCGAAAACTAATGAGTTGAAAACAACACATGCCAATCAATACAAAATGTAAACAAGTTGAATCCCACACCCTAAATGCTCAGTTTCTCAGATTAAGTACTAGAGTGGATGGATACAATTCGCCTTGACTCTAATTCTTACCAGATTTCAGTAGATTTTTCTCTCAGAATCCTAGGTTTACTCTCAATCTAAATATGCAAATTTGAGTATATGAGAGTGAGATCGCATACAGATATTACATAAAAGCACATTTTTACCATGAATCTTTCTAAAGAGTTGAAAAACTATGATCGTGGAGAGCATGCATCAATTAGTATTCCCCTACTAGATTTCTCAAGAATCAATTAGGATTCCTCTTAAATGCTAGAGGTGATGTTTATTTTCGTGTATGGTGTAGCATTTGATATAGTGATCATGTCAAGCTTTGTTATCAAGACTTTGTACTTTCAACTTCTACCAATAACACAATATTCTCAATCTAAGCTTCTAGGCTATATTTTTCATTTTCTTGTGCTAGGATGTCACCTGTTTTTGAAGTAACATTGATATATGAAGAACAAGGGTTTCAAGTGATTAATTTTTAACACTTCAGTCTTTTTCTTTTTCTTTTTCTTTTTCTTTGTTGAAACCCATCTATTTGTACAATTTCATAATATGCCTAAGTACATCCTATCATGTGTTATCAACCATTTTTTTTTCTATTGGCTTAACATACTCATGATAAATGGCTATTTGTGTGGAATGTGTTTAAGGTGAAGTGTTTATGGAATGGATGCTTTGTTTGACCTTGCAATCCTTCTTTGGAGACATGTGTTCGGCTTGCCTAAAATCATATTCAAAATCTATCTAACAAGGGAGCACATATTTTAGTAAGCAGACCACATGTATGTTCAATAGCATTCAACATTTGCATGCTTGATGAGATCAATTTAAGTATGACATTTCAAAGAGTTCGGATGAGTAGAAAAAATTACCTTCAACAATAAACATTAAGGTACAAATCTCACTTGGGTAGTCTCCACTATTGATCCTAGCACTTATAAGGACCTCTATTTTGTGATTGACTTATTTCATGACATACCACATTGGGGATGATTGTGTAATGGGTAGCTTAGGTCTTCTTAATGATTATTAATGAAGCTTCCAAGCATCCCGGTGACTTCAAGATCAAGAGCTTCAAAAGGTATAACACTAGACCTTGATTCTTAAAGAGATTAGGTGCACACACACACTTGCATGCATCTTTATCTATTGTGCATTTGTTACCATGCATGTGTGTTTCATTGTTTCATGCATCTATGTCATTTAGCACACACACACGCACACACACACACACACACACACACACACACACACACACACACACACACACTTTCATGGCATTTATATGATTGCATTTGTGTTTCTCTTAATTGTGTGCTTATATGCTTTATCATCACACTTATGCATTTTCATATATTGGATATCTTTCGTGTGTCATATGCTTGGTGATTATTCATGATGTTATCCATTCCCATGCATGTTATTTATTCACAACCATACTTGCACTTCATGTTAGTCTTAAGTGAGGTGTAATTAGTTTCCATTTGTGTGATCGAAAATGTCCGCGCTTGCACGATGGTGTGCATATCCTAGCATGATGGTTGAACACTTGAGAAGGTCTCATCTTCTCTTGGATAATTGTTTGATTCAGTTTGGTTATTTGGAGTAAGTGTCTAGTTTCAAAAGATTGGATTTTAATGTTTTAAATGATTTTCAAAACTAACCTTTGTATGGTCTTGTGACCATAACTTTTTATAAAAAGATTGAAATTGAGTTTTGTAAAATTTTGGACATACTAGTCACCCATACCTTTCCAACGGTATATTATTTATAATATTTCATGACGGCTTGGATAGGTTTTGAAATCTCCAAAGTGACCACTAAAACAAGGCATCACAGCTGTTATCCGAATCTGACCTTTGGTCACTCAAATGACCATATCTGTTTCTACAGACATCAAAATGTCATTCTATAAATTGGAGTAGAAATTAGTCTACCATACCTTTTCATATACGAAAGGTTTCAATATCGTTTGGTCATATTTTGGGGTGCTCAAATCTTGAGCAGGTGCACCGTCTGTGATTTACCACCGCATGTGCACGTGCCTGGGCAGTGGTCCTACCTAGTGGTCAAGGATAGCCTTTTTGCATTCCTTGGACAGCTGCGTGTACACTTGCCTAGGCAGCGGTACACCCAATGGTTTGATGCATTTTTGCAACCTATTTTGGCAAAACGACGTCATTTCATCTAGGGCATCATATATATTGACCTCTTGCCTCTCTTGGCCAACTAAGAGCTTCAAAGATCACATTTTAGAGAGAGAAAGAACTCCCCTAGTGAGAGAAAGCTTCAAGCTTATTTCTTTAACTCTCCAAACCTAAAACCCATCTCCATCTCCATCTCCATCTTGCATCATTCAACATCATTTGAGCATGGGTCTTCATGGTTTCATGACTAGGTAAGTTAGAACTTCATTGAATATCATTTAATGTTCTTCTTACTCTAGATTATGTATTTATTGCATGATTAAATACCTAGATTCCATTTATTGCATATATTTATGAGTCTTGATAACATGATTGGGTTTGTATTTTGATAGCTTAATTGATTAGGTCTTTTTGCCTAAAAAGCTAAGTCATAAATATTCTTGTGTTATTTATTGATAACTAGGTTGATAGATTGTCTTTTAATCAACTAGTTAAGGCTTTGAATGTTTATGTGTGTTTAGTTGACAATTATGTTGTTAGAAATTTTCTATAACTAATTGAGTTCACATGTATGGACATGTTGACTTTGTTTGATAGCTAGGATTGTTTTGTGATTGATAACATCTAGCTAAGTCTATATGCTTTGCATTTAGACATTGTTGATTAGGACTTATTGATTGCATTTGTTAATTGCATATTTATTGTCCTTGCTATGTTAATGACAACTTATGTTGATTTGGCTTTGTTTGTTGACAATTAGGTTGTTAGAAATCTCTACAACTAATTGACACCTCATGTATGTGCATGTAATGTAGGTTTTGTTGATAACTAGGATGTTGATTTGCATTATAACATCTAGCTATGCATATAGTATTTAGTCTAGCACTCATTGCATTTGAGCATCATTGTGATATACACATAGACTTTTAATTCTCTTCATGATTCAAAGTCTTGTGGCTTCTAAGTGAAGTTGCACAAGCAAGTGAAGTCTTGCAACCAAGGATTGGTTGGCAAGCAATTGGTCGTGCCATTGTAAATGGCCTACTGGGTAGAGTAGGAGGGGCTCATGCCAAGAGTAGTGATCGGGGGATATCATTAGAGATTGAACCAAGAGTGGCGAGTGATAGTGTCCATAGCCTAAAGTTATCTAGGATGAGTGTCCGTGTATCACTTTAGGGTGTAACCGTTTACTCATATAGTGGATTTCGGTGACCGTTTGTGGCGCACATAACAGCCCGTGGTTTTTCCTTGTTGAAGGCTTCCATTTAAAAATCAATTATTCTTTAATTTCTGCATTTTACACTTGATTTATTTTGTTGTGTGTTTGGGTTTTTATATGTTAACATTGACTAATCAAAAAATTGGTAATAATCGATTAACAACCCATTCACCCCCTCTCTAGGTTGTATTAGACTCACGCTGTATATATTTTCAGCACCTTTGCACAAAAATCTCATTCACTAAGTCTAAAGAGAAAGGGACTAATTCACCAAGTGTGATCAATCATAGATTGATATAAAGTTACCCAAAACTCAAAAGCTAGTGCATGCATCACTTTTCCTCAAAAACACAAAGCAAAATTTGAAATATTTTCCATGAAAATCCAAAAGCTTCATTTGCAACATTTAGGTATTAACATGCCCATACCCCCAAACCTAAACTCAACATTGCCCTCATTGTTTAATCTTTTAAGAAAAAGGGCATAAGTTTGAAAGTTTGGTTGTTTGGCCAACAAACACCTAACAAACATCATAAATATTCACATACATATATACAATCCTAGAAATCCACCACTATCATATCAAACTTATCCTATCCAATACTCAAAATTCAACCACATTTTTAACTAAACAATATAAACCTAAATATCTAAATAACTATATACAAAGGTAAAGTATACCAAGGTGGGTTGCATGGGAGCACTCGGCTCCGTAAGTTCAACTTGTTCTATCACTATTGCTTCCTCTATTCCTTGCAAGTATGGTTTGACTCGATGGCCGTTCACCTTGAAAGTATCCCCGCTTCTCAAATCTTCTAACATAATAGCACCATAAAGGAAAACTTGATTCTATAAGGCCCATACCATCTTGACTTCAATTTTCTAGGAAACATTCTTAGCTGTGAATTGAAAAGTAGGGCTAACATTCTCGGATGCAAATCCTTGCAAATGATCATCTTGTCATGTACTCTCTCCTTGTAGAGCTTTGCATTCTCATAAGCTTCATCCTAAAGTTCTTCAATCTCATTCAATTGTAGCTTCTGTTGTTTTCCCACTTAATCCAACTCAAAGTCAACTGACTTGATCATCCAGTATGCATGATGCTCGAGTTCCACTGGAAGATGGCATGCCTTCCCAAATATCAACCGAAAAGGTGTCATGCCAATGAGAGTCTTGTAAGCCGTCCTATACGCCCAAAGAACATCATTCAATTTTGAAGACCAATCCCACTTGTTTGGCTTGACCGTCTTTTCTAGAATCATCTTTATATACCTATTGCTCACTTCTATTTGGCCCGAGGTTTGAGGATGATATGGAGTAGCAACTTTATGCCTCACACTATAACTTTTCAACAATGTGGCAAATACTCTATTGCAAAAGTTGCTACCTCTATCACTAACTGTGCACCGAGGAGTCCCGAATCTTGTGAAAATAGAATCCTTTACGAATTTCACAACAACTTTGCTATCATTGGTTTTGGTGGCCTGTGCTTCTACCCACTTGGACACATAGTCCACTGCCACCAAAATGTAGATGTTGCCTTTCGAAGGTTGGAATGGTCCTATAAAGTCTATTCCCCAACAATCGAAGATCTTGATCGCAATATCCTTTGATTGTGGCATCTTATTCCTCTTTCCAATATTCCCCGTCCTTTGACATCTATCACATGTTATACAAAAGTGTTAGGAATCCTTAAAAATGGAGGGCCAAAAGAATCCCGATTGAAGAACCTTCAATGCAGTAGTTCTTGAACTAAAATGGCCTCCACAACTTAGCTCATAGCAAAACTTCAAGATGTCTTGTTGCTCGTCTTCCGGAATACATCTCTAGATAATTTGATCTGCACCATGCTTAAACAAATAAGGGTCACTCCACAAGTATTGCCTAGCTTGCCATATAAACCGCTTCTTCCTTGATGAGACAAATCCGGAGGTATGATGTCGCTTGTCAAGAAGTTGACAATATCCGCATACCAAGTCTCTTCACTTGCGATAGCCAATAACCTTTCATCCGAAAAATTTTCTTTTATAGGAAGTGAATCCTCTTTAACTTCGGATTCGTGCATCAATCTACTCATGTGGTCGGCTACCACATTCTCACTACCCTTCTTGTCTCTAATATCGAGATCAAGTTCTTGTAACAAAAGGATCCAATAGATAAGTCTTGGTTTGGCATCCTTCTTTTGTAGGAGATACTGCAGTGTCGAATGATCCAAAAATACCACTATCTTGCCCCTATCAAATATGACCTAAACATCTCTAAGGAAAAGATTACATAGTAATTCATTTTCCGTGGTTGAGTAGTTGAGCTGAGCGTCATTGAACATCAGTGATACATAGTAGATGACATGTGGAATCCTATCCACGCGTTGCCCAAGAACTGCTCCTATTGCATAGTCCAAGGCATCGCACATTAATTCAAATGGTAGACTCCAATCTAGTGGTCTCAAAACTGGTGCTGAGGTTAACAACTCCTTGAGCTTCTTAAATGCCTCTAAGAACTTATCATCAAAATCAAAATCAATGTCTTTTTGCAACAACCAGCACAAAGGTCTCGAAATCCTTGAGAAATCTTTAATGAACCTTCTATAAAACCCGGCATGCCCCAGGAATGAATGAATTTCCCTCACTTTCCTAGGAGGTTGTAAACTCTTCATTACAACAATTTTAGCCTTATCCACCTCTATATCCCTCTCTGAAATTATGTGCCCCAAAACTATTCCGTGACTCACCATGAAATGACTCTTCTCCCAATTAAATACTAGGTTGGCTTCATTGCATCTCTTTAAAACTGAAACAAGGTTGAGAACACAATTGTCGAACGAGCTCCCCACAACTGAAAATTCGTCCATGAAGACTTCTATAATCAATTCCACCATGTCTGAAAAGATCGACGCCATACATCGTTGAAAAGTACCGGCTGCATTACACAAGATGAAAGGCATACGTCGATAGGCAAATGTCCCAAATGGACATGTGAAGGTTGTCTTTTCTTGATCTTCTAGTGTTAGGATTATGTTCAATAACAAGAGTGTAATAATGTAATTGACAATCTTTTCATATTAATAAAGTGATTTCTGATTTAACAAATCTTATAGCATTTATAGTTTAATTGTTATAATTGTCAAAGTAAATAATCATAAGGTCAAAAGACTATGAGATATAAAGAATTGTTCGTACATCTGGATATATATGAGGTAGACACGATTCTATAGTTAGTCTTGAATATTGTTCACAACTTAAGACACATGTCTCTTAGTATGAAACAAGAGGATGCAAAATAAATAAACAATTTTTTTTATTTTTATTTTTTATTTTTTTAAAAGAGAATGATTTAAAAGTAAATTTATTAAATTTAAAATTTTACTTATCCAATATCAGTTTGCCCAAAAACTGATATCTTACTATAAAATAAATCCATATCGGGATTTTGTTTGGTGTTGAAAATAGGAAGTAAAAGTTTAAAAAAATTTGAAAAAACTGTCAACAAAGACAGTTTTTCTTGTAGTGAGTGAAGCTTGTTTAGAGCAAGAAGACTTGGCTTGGACATATGGTCCGAATAGTTAAGCGTGAAGTCTTAGTTAGGATCAAAGGGATTCAGATAACTATGCAAGAAGTCTTATCTAGGATCAAAGGGATTCGAATAGATAAGCTAGAAAACTTTCTAGAGACAAGAGCATCTTGGATAGGAAGTTGCTTCCTAGAGAAGTAGGACATATCTCGGATAGGAAGTAGGTTAGGTGATTCACTAGGCCCGAGGGTAGAGTAGAAGTTGATAGCTTAGGGTGGATATCATGTGTTGATTACCTTGAGTGTGTATCTCCTTTTCGTCATAGTGAATTGCTTGCCGTTGGTTGTGGTATCAACCCGTGGATGTTTCCTCTTAGGAGGTTTTACCACGTAAAAAATCCTTGTGTCAAGTTTTGTTTTACTTTTCACTATCTTCCATATCTTTCATTGATTGTATCACTTGTGAATTGTATCTTAATATTGTGTTGTTTGAAGCAATTCATTTGTTAGACGCACCAAGTGTGCACATCATTGTTCCGCAAAAATGATTTAGGAAGAATTTGGGTCTATACCTATTCACCCCCCTCTAGGTATATATTACACTATATTTCTTTAGGTAATTTCAAAATTGCAATCACATTTGGTTTTGCATTTAGGAATTTGCAACCAACATTTCATGCTTTTCATTTTAAGCATGTCATTTGAATTCATGCTTTTCATTTTAAGCATGTCTTGGAGATTAATTATAGGTCATTCAAATAGTACTTCCAAAGTAAATCTCTTAGTCCAAAAATGCATGTTTAAACTTAAATATGACATGGATTGTTAACAAAGCAATGGTTCACACTTATTGAAGAAAATATCATATAAGCATATTTGCAACCAAGATACTCAAGCAATTAATAAAGAAGCATAATGTTTATCAAATTTTGCATGTGACAAGTATGCAAGTTTGCTCTCTTTGCTTGAGTTCCCCTTATAGGGTCAATTATCACACTGTATCAATGAAGGGCATGAGGTTCTATAGACGTACCAAGTCCATTGGACCTAGTTGAACCTATGGGAGACATGTTAGCATAATAGCAAGCGGGTTCATCTTTGCTCATCTACTTGGTGACACATTTTCATTCATAGTTGTCATAGTTTACTTGTTATTTGACTTCCTAGGATTATTGATTCTAGATTTCGTAAGCACATGCAAAATGGCTTTTCTAAGCCTATTTCTTTCCATCATGTTTTCAACCCTACATTTCTTAATGTTCCTAAATCAATTTTGCCTAATATGCCAATTAACACCACAATAATGACAAGTTGGTATAAAGTGAGAAGTCATACCATATCCTTGTGAGATCATTGGAGACTTGGCATGCATTTGATGTCTCCTTTGGTGTTGAACTGGTTCACATCTTCTTTGTTGTTGAAGTAGATTGTGTTGCCTCCTTGGTTGAGGTTGCATGGCTTGCCTTTTAGGTTGGTTAAACCTGTAGGGAAAAATAAACAAATAAAAGTGTTACACGCAGCGGAAGCGATACTAAAGACGATTTAGTGACTTTTAAAATTTTTCCTTTATGAACCTTAAACCCTTTTAATCAATAAACATGCATATATATCAACAAAAGTAAATTACCTCTTGTCGCGTGATCCGATTGACTTACGTCGATGGTAATCCGCAAGACCTTCAATCCGAGCACGAACGTGGATCACCTAGGAGCATGGTCTCCCTTTCCTTTGAATTGCAAACCTGTGAATGGACCAAACAAATACTTTCTTTTCTTTGTTAGTCACAAACAATCAAAAGAATGTCAAAATTATTCCGGTCACTTTTGAGTTCACAATCTTATGATCGAAACTCGCGTGAACCTAGATCGATATCGTATACACAAGCTTATTGATGTTTAAGCAATTGTATACTATCAAAGAATAATTTTTCACTCCTTTTTGTCTCTCTAGAATAAAAACTCTCTTAGAATTAAGAAGAAGAAGAAAAAAAAAGTAAAAACTCAAGCACCAATTAAATGATGTGGCCGCACCCTATAAGAACATATATATAGGTTGGCCGAATTTTTCTTCTTTTTCCTTTAGGGTTGCCGAATTCTATGTAGTATCTAATTAGGGTTGGCCGAATTTCATCATGTCACTTATATAGGGTGACTGAAATTCAACCCTAATTCTTTTTAACTTTATAGACTTCAAACCTTAATCCAACTCTTTTATTTTTATTCTTTTATTTGACTAAAAAAAAGACTCCTTATTTGATTAAATAAATAATACTAATTTATTTATTTACTTATCAAACAAGTCTTTTACTTTTAGGAAAGATTTGTTTCTTTAATTAAACAATTAATCAATAAATCAATTAATTCTTATTTAATTAAAACAAATGAAACAAAATAATATTTTTAGGTCAAAACTTTAACCTAGCCGCCCCACTTATATATAAGATGGGCCTAATATTATTTTTCTATTTCATTTAATCCATTGGACTTTAAATAAAAAAGCCCACATGTGAACCAGACCCATTCTTACTAAAAGAAACAAGCCCACATGTCTTTCATTAATATATTAATATAATTGAGCAGCCCATTACTTAAATAATGTGCAAATTATATTCTTAATATATTAAATGCAATTCTAGATGGACCCTTAAATTGGTCCGGTAGAATATATCAAGTGATCCATGCAAGTCCGTGTGGATTGGGGATCTTGGCGGGCCATCTAAATTTAAGCTTCAATAGACATAACCTAATCACAATCAACAAATGATTCACTTAGGTCCGATCCATTAATTTTAACTCATTCCACTAAAGAGCTAAAACTGAACTCTTAAATAAAGATAGAAAAAGAAGATGCTCCTCATTCATACCCTAGACAATCATATTGGAGATAGTGTATCCTCGTGATTAATATCAGTAATCGCCAAGAGTTCATAGACCGCCTATAACTCTCCAAGTTACCATATTTACTCATATGACCACGTTTTGAACTTGGATATTTTGACTTGTCCAGAAGCCATGTTTTCAATAGACACTATTGAAAACTCAACGTTGAGATTTAATATCCAATTACCTCAAAACATCCATATGATGATATTATACTCTCATTTAATTAAATGGAGCCACGATGTCCATATCTATAAATGAAGTCCTCTATCGATTAACAAATGAATATCACCAAACTATCGAGGATAGACTATGCGATATAATCGTACTCATTGATAACTCAAATGATATCACTTGCAACCATAAGTCCATCATTTATCTCAGGATTAAGATAGACCCTCCGATTGTCCCGATAATGAAAAGACTATTATCTATTGACGGTTCTAGATAAAGCTTTTCATTGTGATCCAGTTCAATGCACCCAGTGCACTAGATCCTTTTGCTCGAAGACACTCCGATGATTTTAGACTCATCATATCTCATTTGATCCCACTCAAATGCTAGCAAAAGAATTCTACAACTTTAACAAGATAAAGGTGCCCAACCTTTAACTTAAGTTGTGAACAATATTCAAGACTAACTAAAGAATTGTGTCTACCACATACATATCCAGATGTACGAACAATTCTTCTTTTCCCATAGTCTTTAGACCTTATGATTATTTACTTTGACAATTATAATACAAACTATAAATGCTATACGATTTGTTAAACCAGAAATCACTTTATTAATATGAAAAAGATTGTTAATTACAACATTACACTCTTGCTATTGAGCATAATCCTAACAAAACCTTGATTGAGGAAGGCTTGGACAAGGAGCTCTTGGATGTTAAGGTTAAACAACACCCTTTATTGGCATATTCACTTGGCCATTCTCGAATGACTTTCCAAGATCAATCTTCCTCCTAGGATGTTGATAAGGTGAAGCCTTGCATTTGCCTTGAGCTTGAGGTTGTAAGATCTTAGCTTTCTTCAAGTCTTGAGCATACCTCATCCCTTTATCCTTGACAATTTTCAAAGAATTCTCTTTGTTAGCAATTTCATCCTTCATTGCCTTCATCCTTGATGGCGATCTTCAATCTCTTTTTTGTACTTAGACACGTCAACTATGTCCACCTTCAAGGAGTCATTCACCTTAGCCTTTAGTTAAAGGTTTTCCTTCTTCAACAAGACTTCACTTTCCTTGGATCTTACTACCTCATCACTCAAGTGAGTCACCTTGGTTGAAAGCTTAAGATTTTCCACCTTTAATCTTTGAATCTCCTCTTTATTCTTTATTCTTTATCCTAGAGCTTTCAAACTTTTCAATGTAGTCTTTAAGATCCATATCTTCATCAAATCCATTGTTAGAGTGAGATGAAGAATTCTCATCACCAGAGTCATCTCCTACACTTTCCATCTCATCAACAGAGTCAACTTCCTCATCAAAACCTTTAATTTGGTCACTTGATGTTATGTAAGCCATATCCTAATGAGTAGCTACACCAACCACCTCTTTATCTACTTCTTCATTTATTCCTTTTTTAAGGTCACAATTCAAGGCATCTTTGCAATCTTCTTTAACTTCTACATGAGTGGCTCCAAATGCCATGTAGTTAATGGAAGGCTCATCATAACTTGAAGGATTTTCTTCACTCTCAATCTCACTCCATGAGGTGACCATCGCATTTCCTTTCTTCTATCCTTCAAGTTACCATACTCTGGAGAGTGTTAGGATTATGCTCAATAGCAAGAGTGTAATGTTGTAATTGACAATCTTTTTCATATTAATAAAGTGATTTCTGGTTTAACAAATCGTATAGCATTTATAGTTTAATATTATAATTGTCAAAGTAAATAATCATAAGGTCTAAAGACTATGGGAAAAGAAGAATTGTTCGTACATCTGGATATGTATGTGGTAGACACAATTCTTTAGTTAGTCTTGAATAATGTTCACAACTTAAGTTAAAGGTTGGGCACCTTTATCTTGTTAAAGTTGTAGAATTCTTTTGCTAGCATTTGAGTGGGATCAAATGAGATATGATGAGTCTAAAATCATCGGAGTGTCTTCGAGCAAAAGGATCTAGTGCACTGGGTGCATTGAATTGGATCACAATGAAATACTTTATCTATAACCGTCATTAGATAAAAGTCTTTTCATTATCAGGACAATCGGAGAGTCTATCTTAATCCTGAGATAAATGATGGACTTATGGTTGCAAGTGATATCATTTGAATTATCAATGAGTACGATTATATCGCATAGTCTATCCTCGATAGTTTGGTGATATTCATTTGTTAATCGATAGATGACTTCATTTATAGATATGGACATCGTGGCTCCATTTAATTAAATGAGAGTATAATATCATCATATGGATGTTTTGAGGTAATTGGATATTAAATCTCAACGTTGAGTTTTCGATAGTGTCTATTGAAAACATGGCTTCTGGACAAGTCAAAATATCCAAGTTCAAAACGTGGTCATATGAGTAAATATGGTAACTTGGAGAGTTATAGGCGGTCTATGAACTCTTGGCGATTACTGATATTAATCACGAGGATACACTATCTCCAATATGATTGTCTAGGGTATGAATGAGGAGCATCTTCCTTTTCTATCTTTATTTAAGAGTTCAGTTTTAGCTCTTTAGTGGAATGAGTTAAAATTAATGGATCGGACCTAAGTGAATCATTTGTTGATTGTGATTAGGTTATGTCTATTGAAGCTTAAATTTAGATGGCCCGCCAAGATCCCCAATCCACACGGACTTGCATGGATCACTTGATATATTCTACCGGACCAATTTAAGGGTCCATCTAGAATTGCATTTAATATATTAAGAATATAATTTGCACATTATTTTAGTAATGGGCTGCTCAATTATATTAATATATTAATGAAAGACATGTGGGCTTGTTTCTTTTAGTAAGAATGGGTCTGGTTCACATGTGGGCTTTTTATTTAAAGTCCAATGGATTAAATGAAATAAGAAAATAATATTTTGGCCCATTTACTCTAAGTGGGGCGGCAAGGGTTAGTTTAACCTAATATATTATTTTGTTTCATTGTTTTAATTAAATAAGAATTAATTAATTTATTAATTAATTGTTTAATTAAAGAAACAAATCTTTTCTAATCAGGAAATATATTTCCTAAAAGTAATATTAAAAGACTTGTTTGATAAGGAAATAAATAATTAGTTTTATTTATTTAATCAAATAAGAAGTTTTTTTTTTTTTATTTAGTCAAAATAAAAGAATAAAAGATCTATGAGTTGGATTAGGGTTTGATGTCTTAAAAACTAGATGGAAATTAAGGTGCAACATAAGCCTATGGTGGGCATGTGATTTCGGCAACCCTAGTTATTTCTAGGTTAGGATTTCGGCAACCCTAATAATAAAAGAAAAGAAGAAGCAAACTTAGGCCATATATATATTGACAAGTATAGAATTCGGCCAGAATTATATGGGTTCTTGATACAAATTTCTTCTTCTTCTCAATTCATAGAAAGCTTTTTATTCTACTAAAACAAAAAGGAATGTTAGATTATTCTTTGATAGTATACTATTTGCTTATTCATCAATAAGCTTGTGTATACGATATCGATCTAGGTTCACGCGAGTTTCGATCATTAGATTGAAAACTCAAAAGTGACCGGAATAATCTTAGTCATTCTTTTGATTGTTTTTGTGACTAACAAAGAAAAGAAAAGTTTGTTTTGTCCATTCACAGGTTTGCAATTCATAGAAAAGGGAGACCACGCTCCTAGGTGATCCACGTTCGTGCTAGGATTGAAGATCTTGCAGATTACCATCGACGTAAGTCAATCGGATCACGCGACAAAAGATCTTGCGGATTACCATCGACGTAAGTCAATCGGATCACGCGACAAAAGGTGTTCTACTTTTTGTTATTGTATATGTATGTTTAATTAATTAAAGGGTTTAAGGTTCATAAAGGAAATTGTTTTTTAAAAAGTCACTAAATCTAATTTTTAGTATCGCTTCCGCTGCGTGTACTTCTTTGGTATTTTTCCCAACAGAGAGATGTGCCTGAATCCTCCATATTCATAGAATTGAATCCCTTCTCTTGGATTGGCTCGTCATTCTTGAACATGGCCTTCTTCTTGAAGCCATCCCTCTTTGACCTATAGCCATTCTTTTGCAGATTCATGAATTTCTTGAATCTCTTGACAATTAGAGCCATGTCTTCATCTGAGTCATCCTCCTTCTTATCATGCTTGGAGGTCTTCAAAGAAATTCCTTTTTGCTTCTTGGGAGATGTGGAGGTGGTAGCCTTTCTTGACTCATAGGCAAGAATCCTTCCAATAACTTCACTCGGCTTCATATTCTTGTAGTCGCTGTTTTCTTACAAAGCCATCACTTTGGCCTCAAACATCTCGGGAAGTGATCTCATAATCTTTTGATTGATCCTTTTATCTGAGTAAAGGTCACCAAGTTGATGACTTTGGTTCACTTTGTCTATTAGCTTCACTTGGAAGTCATTGAAGTGCTCATGCTCCTCCATCCTAATGGTCTCAAAATGAGTTTGGATGACTTGGGGTATGGAGTCCTTGACCACCTTGGTTCCTTCATGAGCTGCCTCTAGGATCTCTCATGCCTCATTTGCAATCTTATTTGTTTGGATCAACTTGTATTGATTTTCGTCAATGGCGTAAAGGATGGCATGCATTGCCTTGTTGTTCCATTTGGAGACTTCAAACTCTTGAGCATTCCATTATGCCTTCGACTTAAGAACATCCTCTCTACCACCCGTAAGGGGTCATTGTAGGTAGAGTGTAGCTGTCTTCTATTGCCATCTAAGCATGGTCCATGTATTTGGCACACATAGGCCTCCATCTTGCCTTTCCATGAAGCATAGTTATCGCTGGTGAGCAACGGTGGCCTCACGTTCGACGCTCCCTCTTTACTCATCCCGAAATCACTCATAGTGTTTGGGTCAAAATATGAGATGAATGCAAATGAATGTATCAATCAAAAATACACAAAATGCACAACACACCAAAAAGCAAGGATCTCCTAAATATGTATAGGAACCCGCTCTGATACCAATTGAAACAAATATATTATGCGTGCGTCTAATACAACCTAGAAGGGATGAATGAGTTGTTAATCCAATTATTACCAAATTTTTTGGATTAGTCAATATTATAAAAATAACCCAATTCAATCAAATACAATCAACGTAATTTAAAGTGCGGAAAACAATAAATTGCAAGTTGATTGATTTACGTGAGAAACCCTCAATAGGGAAAAACTCATGAGCTATTTTGATAGCCACACACGGTCCTCGAATCCACTACTTGTAATGATGTTTAAAACCTAGGTTGCCCTCAACCAGTCTTGGTCACTAACCCATCACTACTACCTGCAGGCCTTTAATTGCGAACCTAGACCCACTTGCTTGTGCACTAAGCAACTTAGTCACAAAACTTAATTCTCAATGAAGAGATTAACAACCTATGTGAATATTATAAAATATCCAAAATGCAATTAATGCTAGGCAACACTAAAAGCTTATCTAGAGATTAAATGATAACAATAAAATCAATCCTAGATATCAATATTACTATATGTCATAGCATACAACTTACCTATTTAAAGGATAATTAATCCTAGATACAATAGCAATCACAATACAACAACTCAATCAATCAACACAAAAATCTCAATCTTGTAGATATAATATATTTTAAATGTATACAAGTTCAAATGAGATTTTTTGCCAAGTAAGAACACAAAAATAATTATATGGTGTTCAACTTACTAAGTCATGTGTGTTGAAGAAGACCCATGCATAGATACATCATTGATGATCCTAGATGATAATTAGATGATGTTTGATGCACATGGAAATGAGTTTAGAGAATTAAAGAAGCAATCTTTATGCTTTTTCTCTTAAGTCTCTCTCAATATCTCTTTAGGGTTCTTGATGTCAAAGAGCTTAGTTTAAGAGAATGAGATAATGGAATATTTATAGAGAGCAAAAAAAGGCTAGATGAAAAGACAAGTTTGCCCTTGAAATGCGCCGATCGGTGGTTTCATTCGGCTGCTTGAAACCACCGATCAAAATCGCCCAATTGAACCCGAGATCATCAGGTATCAACATCGGTTTCGTTCGGCGGTTTCATGCTAGCTGATCTGAGACTAAGACAAAAAAAATTAATCAAGTCTAAATAGCAGTTTCAATCAATGGTCGAGGCCGCCGATCATAACCACATAATCATTCTAGAGACTACTGTGTTAGGTTTTTGGTTTGTCTTGGCATGTATTCCATAATCAAAACGATGTTTTTCTTGTATTGCTTAGTGGTCTTAGAAATGTTGATTCAAAGCTTAAAGAAAGACTTGATCACAATTCATGCAAGAAGGTCTTCAAAGAGGAATGTGCTACATTGCACAATAAAGGTATAATCGACCTCATTTCTCTTACAAGGCATAGGCACACACACACGGGGCATTCATATGTGTCCCTGCATAGTTGTACAACATTCATATAACACTCTCACACACTTGGTAATTGTTAGGATTATGCTCAGTAGCAAGAGTGTAATAGTGTATTTGACAGTCTTTTCATAATAATAAAGTGATTTATGGTTTAACAAATCTTATAGCATTTATTTTTTAATTATTATAATTGTCAAAAGTAAATAATCATAAGGTCAAAAGACTATGAAAAATGAAGAATTGTTCGTACATTTGGATATATGTATAAGGTAGACACAATACTGTAGTTAGTCTTGAATAATGTTCACAATTTAAGATAAAGGTTGGGCACTAAAAATTCCCTTAAGAGATGTAGTGTAATATATACCTAGGGGGGGGGGGGGGGGTGTGTATGTGGTGGTGAATAGGTATAGGTCCAACTTCTTCCAAATTTGAATTTATCAAATACAAGAATGAAATGCACACTTGATGTGTCTTAACAATTATATTCTTTGAATTAACACATGCGGAAATCAATATACAAGTGAGCAATCAATACATGATATCACTACAAAAAAAAAAAAAAAAAAAAAAAAAGGGCTATTGGGACATTTTTTTTCCCGTCCCAATAGCTCAAAAATTGTCCCAATAGGTCTATAGGGATAATTTTATTTGTCCCGAAAAACGTCGCCTCAGGTGGGTCGCAATAGGTTCTTTGGGACGAAAATTGAAATTCGTCCCTTAAAACTACCTATAGGGACGATTTTTGTTCGTCCCAATTGATAATATATAGGGACGAAATTATTTGTCCCAATGGACTACTTTTAGGGACAATTTTTGATCGTCTCTTTTGACAACTTGTAGGGACGAAATATTTCATCTCATTAGATAAATTTTTGTCCCCTTTGAAAACCTATAGGAACGAAATATTTTGTCCCATTAGAAAATTTTTTGTCCCTTTAGATACCCTATAGGGACGATTTTGAAAAAAAAAAAAAATTGCTTTGTGGCCAAATGACACCCCACACACACCAGCGCACCATGCCCACCTAAGCACAAATCACATTTTAATTGTTGCAATCATTGTGTGTCAAACCTGTCACTCAACAGGGAGATGAAACAAGCCTTATCCACCTTGCTGTTGCTTTGAATATGCTAATAAAAACATAGTTTTTATATATAACCACTACTTTTTATTAAATTTTTATTGATTTTTTTTTCAACCAAAAATTTATTTGTAGATTGAATCCACTAATTTAAATTTTATTTTAATATGATAAACAAATTTATATTAAAAAACATTTATTATAACATTTAATTAAACTATTTTGTTCAAATCATATATTGTCAAATCAAATGGTCAATCATTAATCGTATTCGGAATTAAACATGAACCCGGTTCCGATTCTTGATTCAGAACCAGCGGTTTCGATTTTCGATTCGGAACCAATGGTTTCAGTTTTTGATTCGGAACCAGCGGTTTCGGTTTCGACAGTTCGGTTTCTTTTTAGAAAAATAATATAAAACCTTTCAAGACTAATAGTTATTGATCCTTATGAAGAACTTATTAGGAAAAAACAAAATTCTTCTCGATAGAGAACCACTTTGGATGAACAAAATGATACATATTGCATCATTTTCTAATTGACATGGTAATTTAATTATTAATCTATCTTTAAGGAAAAAACTTAAAAAAAAATCAAGAATTTTCAACAAAATTAATTAATTATTATAATTTTAAATAAAAAGAAAATCTATTGGGACGAAAATAATTTTTCCCAACAGACAGTCTATTGGGACGAATTATGTATTTCATCCTAATAGACGTCCTATTGGGATGAAAACAATTCGTCCCTAAAGGTCAACAAAATTAACTAATTATTATAATTTAAATAAAAAGAAAACCTATTGGGACAAAATGAATTACGTCCCAATAGACTGGCTATTGGGAAGAATTATGTATTTCATCCCAATAGACATCCTATTGGGATGAAAAAAATTCGTCCTTAAAGGTCAACAAAATTAATTAATTATTATAACTTTTAATATAAAGAAAACCTATTGGGACGAAATTATTTCGTCCCAATAGCCAGTCTTTTGGGACCAATTATGTATTTCGTCCCAATAGGCATTCTATTGGGAAGAAAAAAATTCGTCCCTAAGGTCAACAAAATTAATTAATCATTATTATTTTAAATAAAAAGAAAATCTATTGGGACGAAATAAATTCGTCCCAATAGCCAGTCTATTGGGACGAATTATGTATTTCGTCCCAATAGACGTCCTATTGGGACGAAATAAAAAATTCATCCCAATAGACTGCCTATTGGGACGGAATTTATTTCGTCCCAATAGAGTTTCATCCCAATAGGCCTTTTTTCTTGTTGTGTATGTAAGATAAAGAAACATAAAAACTAAAATTGACGCAATTGTTTTTACGTGGTAAAACCTCAAAGAGGAAACATCCACGGGTTGATAACCACAATCACCGGCAAAGCAATCCACTATGATGAAAAGGAATTACACATTCAAAGCTATCAACACATGATATCTACCTCAAGCTATCAACTCCTAGTCTACCCTCGGGCCTAGTGAACCACCTAGCCTACTCTCTATCCAAAGTGTGTCCTACATCTCTAGGAAGCAACTTCCTATCCAAGACTATCAAGCCTCTAATAATAGTTCCTTGCTTAGCTATCTAGATAACAAAGATCCTAGTCAAGCTTCCCTAGCTCAACCATCCGAAGTATTACACTCCTAGCTAAGACTTTTGCTTAGTTATCCAAATCCTTTTGATCCTAACTAAGACTTCTTGCTTGGCTATCCTGAACACTTTCCTAGCCAAGTTTTCTTGCTCAAATTAAGGCTTCACTCACCTTAACAAGTGACTTCAAACTTTTCACAAGGCAAGGATCTAAGTGATGCAAATGATGCACGCACAATCAAATAAAACAAGATGATCAATCAAGCTCTATGAATATGTTTAATGATAATCTAGAATATGCTTTCAACAAACAATCACAAATGTATCTAGAAATTAAGACATGTTAATCAATAAGAACAAGATAAAAATATTCAATATATCACTCAAAAATCTTAGTTCTTAGATCATGAAATTAAACCTAGAAAATATCATAAAGCATATCATATATATAATTTCTATAATCAATTTCAAGTTCAATCAAGTTTAGCTAAAATATTTTCAAATGAATCACAAAGCTAAAACTTAACAATCAATCGATCATACAAACCTAGAGTCTAAATTAACATCATTCTTAACACATTTCATCAATCAAAAAGGAAGAATAAAAGAGATGATCAAAATAGAAAGTGAGAAGAATATGTTTCACATACAAAGGATGAGACTCGGACTGAAATCAATACGAACAATCACGAACTCAATTGACTCTGAAAATGCTAGAGTTTGTAGCTCTCTTCAAGACCAACATTTTTGGCTTTTGAATCACTCAATTTCGAGTTGAAATGAGAGAGTTATGATCAAAACAAGAAATCAAAAATCATCAGTTGCATGAGAACGATATTTGCACCCCATACGTGGATGGTGACGTGGCAACTGATGGTTGGCTCATTTTTCCCTCTCTTGAATTCTTTTAAATACTCTCCTCTTTTCCTCTTGAAAAAGATATTTGCATGAGAAATTTCTTTTCTCCTTTGAAGCCTAATTTCACCAAGAATCACCTAAGCAACTAACCGTTACAAATAAAGAGTGTTTTGCAATGGAATCAAGCCAATACAAATCAAGGATCTACAATACCTTTACCTTGTTAAAGTTGTAGATTCTTTTGCTAGCATTTGAGTTGGATCAAATGTGCTATGATGAGTCTAAAATCATCAAAATGTCTTTGAGTAAAAGAATCTAGTGCACTAGGTGCATTGAATAGGATCACAATGAAATACTTTATCTAGAACCGCCAGTGGATAAAAGTTTTCATTATGAGGGCAATCAGATAGTCTATCTTAATCTTGAGATAAATGATGAACTTATAGTTACAAGTGTTATCATTTTAGCTATCAGTGAGTACTATTATATAGCATAGTCTATCCTCGATAATTTGGTGGTATTCGTTTGCTAATCGATTGAGGACTTCATTTATAGATATGGACATCGTGGCTCTATTTATTAAATGAGAGTATAATATTATCATGTGGATATTTTGTGGTATTGAATATTAAATCTTAACATTGAGTTTTCAATAGCGTCTATTGAAATATGGCTTTTGGACAAGTCCGAATATCCAAGTTCAAAATGTTGTGATCTGAGTAAATATGGCAACTAGGAGAGCTATAGGCAGTTTATGAGCTCTTGGCAATTATTGATATTATTCATGAGGATACACTATCTCTAATAAGATTGTCTAGGGTATGAATGATAAACATTTACTTATTCTATCTTTTTTTAAGAGTTCAATTTTAGTTCTTTAGTGGAATGAGTTAAAGTTAATAGATCGAACCTAAGTGAATCATTTATTGATTGTGATTGGATTATGTCTATTAAAGCTTAAATTTAGATAGCCCGCCAAGATCCCCAATCCACACGGACTTGTTTGGATCACTTGATATATTATACCGGACTAATTTATGGGTCTACCTAGAATATTAATTAATACATTAAGAATATAATTTGCACATTATTTATTTAATGGGCTGTTAAATTATATTAATGTATTAATGAAAGACATGTGGACTTGTTTCTTTTAGTAAGAATGGGTCTAGTTCATATGTAGACTTTTTTTTTTTAAGGTCCAATGAATTTAATAAAATAGAAAAACAATATATTGCACATGCTTATGGACATGGGCGGCAAGGCTAAAATTATTGGCCTAAAATATAGTTTTTATTTTATTATTTAATTAAATGGAAGTTAATTAATTTTTAAATTAAAAATCAAAATCTTTTTATAACTAGGAAATATGTTTTTTTAGTATTATACTATTGCTGGTAGTATAATAAATACTAAAGACTTTATTTGGTAAGTAGATAAATAAAATGAATTTATTTATCTAGTCATATTGGGTAGTCTTTGATATAGTCACAATTTAATATTACACTAAAGAGTTGGATTAGGGTTTGAAATTCTAAAGAATGATGAGAGCCTTTAGTGAAAACACAAATCCTCCTTGTGAGTAGATTTCGGCCAAAGAGAAGCAATCTACCTAGGGTTAGGATTTAGGTCAAAAGGCATAAATCCTACTTGGGACAAGATTTCGGCAACCACCTTTAAAAGCCTATCATAGAATTCGGCCAACCCTAAGAGATTATGCAAGAAGGATTTTTGGCCACTATATACTACAACATATAGAATTCGGCCAACCTAATTCTTTTAGAGAGAGTTATTTCTTTTGCTTAAAAAATAAATGCAATTCTAAGCATATAATGTGAAATTCGGCTAAGAGGAAAGAGTGTGATTATTTTCGATAGTGCATTACTAACTTTTATATCAAAAGGCTTTGTGCACAACTTCGATCAAGATTCACACGAGTTTCGATTAAGGTTCACGCGAGTTTTGATCAAAAGATTGTGAATTCAAAAGTGACCAAACGATCTTCGTTTTTCTCTAGAAAGATTATTGTGACTAACAATAGAAAATTTTTTTTGTTATTCATCCTCAGGTACACAATTCAAAGAAAAGGAGCCCACACTCCTAGGTGATTTACGTTCGTGATTTGATTGGAAGGTCTTGCGGATTACTATCAATGCAACATCAATCATCACGTGGAAAAAGGTACGACATCCTTTTACTATATGTTAATTAATCAAGGGTTAAGGTTCTTTTTTAAGGAAAAATTTTAAAATATACAAATCTATTTTTCGCTTCTGCCGTGTGTATTTTTCCCAACAATTGGTATCAGAGCCCGTTTGTACCCTTGATTAATTGATGTATATACATACGTGGATTTATTTCTTTTTATTGTAAATATGCATGTTTTAGAAAGAGATGGCACTCTAGGTATTCTCATATATAATTACATTGGAATGTATGGATTTATATATGTTTTTATATTATGATTTGTTGTTGCTCGATTTTGATCCTAGAATTTCAATGTAATTTTGTTTTGGAATTGTAACAGGAAGGGTGGCCTATTATCGCCATAATTACCTTCTTGATAGTTGCTAAATTTTGTTTATTCTACTATTGTAATAATAATAATAAAAAAAATGCTGTAGTAAATAATGTAATAAAAATTTTGCAGTATATATATTTTGATGTAATATATTCAAGTTTCAAAGAATCGAAGAGTTGAAGAATTGGAGGAAGAAAAAGGAAGCAACCGGAACCTATCCTACACCGTGCGCACCAAAGCAACAAGCGAGCGGACAACAAGTGTGCAGTTGCATTTGTTGTGGTGTGGGGCACACGGCTGCCCATGGGGGCTGGGTGTTGCACATGCCCATGGAAGGGCAGCCAAGGTGCACCCACAATTTTGCCTTGAAGATTTGTTCGCCAAGTTAGGGTTTTAGTATTCCAAACATATGTAATTTACTTGTTTTTCTAGGATGAACCAATATTGTGGCTATTTATTTTTCTGTAAATATTACAATGTTTGTCATTGTTTGATAAAATAGAATAGGAGTGCCACTCATATATTTCTTTTGATATGAACATGGATTGAATGATTTAGGCATCTTATTGGCATCTAAATAACTTGGTAAATCATTCTATGGAATCTAATCACACACCTTAAATAATTAAGGGGAGAAGGTGTTTTGAAACACATATGACCTCCAAGGCTAGTTACTCAAACAATATCTACTCTCAAAGGAGGAATTTTCATGAGGGAAAATATTGAAGGTCGATATCTTGGTAACACTGTTTTTATTGATATCCTCCCAAGAGTTCTTGTCAATAAAATCATAAGGCTAAAATTGAAAACGCTGGTGGTTATGTTAACAATTAGGTGGGACCTAGTCCAACTAGTAAATGGTGCGAACTCCCAAAGGAGGCGTGACATTTATGGATGTTGGATCACAATTGAATTTTATGATTGAATTATTTGTTTAATTCAAGATAAATATTCGAAAGTGCTTTATCATGATTATTTACTTATATATATCTTTTGTTTTATTCAGAAATCATGACCCCATCCCTAATGAACATTCTAAAAGATATCACTTTAACTGGTGATAATTATGTCACATGGAAATGGAAAATTGGGTTGTTTTTGCAGACCGAAAAACATAAGTTTGTTCTGATTACTCCTAAACCATGATCCTAATAATGAATCTAATGTGATGCAAAGAGACGAGTATGAGTAGTGGAAGACCTAAGATGAGATGGCTAAATGTTACATTATGCTACCACCTCCGACGTTTTGCAACAACAACATGAAGGAATGGGGTCTGCTACTAATATAATGATGTCTCTAGAAGAACTGTTTGCTATGAGGTCCAGGACGACTAAGAGAGAGGCAGTGACTGCTTTCATGAATCTTAGGATGAAACCTGGACAGGCTGTGAAAGATCACATGATGAAAGTCATAGCACATCTCAACATTGCTGAACTAAATGGTGTGGAGATAGATGGTGAGACAAAAATTGACATGGTTGCCAACTCACTGTCAGATTCCTTTGATCAGTTCAAGTTGGACTACACCTTGAACAAAAAGGAATACACCTTGCAGGGCTTGATGCAAGATGTTCAATGCGCTGAAAAGATCCTTAGGAAAGGCAAAGGTCAAGAGATTCATATGGTTAGTAAAGTTGCTACTATTAAGACCCGCCAAAAGGTCAAGAAACAACAGAAGAAAAAAAAAACTTGGGCCTACCAAGAATAAGACCAAGAAAGTAACTAAGATCAAAGGGAAATGCATCCTTTGTGGTGAAAAGGGACATTGGAAAAGAAATTGTCTAAAGTCCCAGAATAAGAAGGAAGAAGGTAATGTTAATTATCTTACAACATGTTTTCTGGCAGATTCTACAGATTCTTGGATCATAAACTATGGAGCCACTAATCATGTTTTTTATTTCTTGCAGGGGTTCCAGGAAAGGAAAATGCTGAATAAGAATGAAATCAACCTGCGCTTGGGCAACAAAGCGTTAGTGTCTACAAGTGCAGTGGGAGATATTAGAGTTAATATAGATTATAGTAGGCATTTATATTTGATAGATGTTTATTATATACCTTAATTCAAGAGGAATTTAATTTCAGTTTCATGTTTAAATAAATTTGGATATTTGGTTACTTTTAATAAAGTTTTTATTATTAGTAAGAATAACAAATTTGTTTGCAAAGATACATTGGAAAACGGTTTGTTCTCATAGAAATATCTCTCACTTGTTAGACGCAAAATTAACGGAACCTAATCATAAAAGAGTAAAATTATCAAAAGATGAAACCTATCTATGGCATTTGTGCCTATGTCATATTAACCTTAATAGGATTAAAATATTGGTTAGTGATGGACCTTTAAGTGACTTAAAGGTTGATGATTTACCAACTTGTGAATCCTGTTTGGAAGGTAAGGTGACAAAAAGTTCATTCAAGACCAAAGGCACAAGAGCCACTGAATGTTTAGGATTAATACACACCGATGTATGTGGTCCTATGGGCATTCAAGCTAGAGGTGGATATGAGTACTTCATCAATTTTATGGATGATTACTCGAGATTTGGCTATGTGTATCTCATAAGACATAAGTCAGATGCTTTTGACATGTTCAAAGCATTCAAAGCTGAAGTAGAAAGTCAGCTTGAGAAACTCATAAAAATGTTAAGATCTGATCGTGGTAGAGAATATCTATCTGGTGAGTTTCAACAATATCTTATTGATAATTGGATAGTTCCTCAGTTTTCTACACCAGGTACACCTCAACAAAATGGGGTAGCAGAAAGGAGAAATAGAACTCTTTTGGACATGGTTAGGTCAATGTTGAGTTATTCAACGCTTCCTAAATTTTTTTAGGGATATGCTTTTGAAACTGCTATGTACATTCTAAACGATGTACCATCTAAGTCGGTTCCTCAAACACTATATGAGTTGTGGACTGGGCGAAAACCTAGTTTACAACACTTACAACCTGGTTGTCCTACGCATGTGTTAAAAGGAAAGACAGAAAAGATGGAGTCCCGTTTAGAAATATGCATATTTGTGGGGTATCCAAAAGGAACTAAAAGATATTAGTTCTGTTGTCCTTCAGATCTTAAAGTATTTGTTTCAACAAATGCTAAATTTCTTGAAAAGGACTATATGAATGATTTTGTGCCTATAAGTAGAATAGTCCTAAATGAGATATCAGAAGATACAATTCCACAAGAGGTTTCACAACCTAGCCCAAATGTAAGTTCCACACCGTCACAAGATCAACAACCTACCATTCCTCGTCGTAGTGGGAGGGTTAGTAAACAACCCGAGAGATATATTGGTCTAGGAGAATCAGTGGAGAATCTCATGGATGATGATGATCCCTACACGTATAAGAAAGCAATGGAGGATGTTGATTGTCGCCATTGGCAAAAGGCAATACAATGTGAAATTGAATCTAGTTCAATAACAAAATCTGGTCTCTTGTAGACTTGCCTAAAGGGATAAAAACCCATCGGGTGCAAGTGGATATACAAGGGAAAAAGAGGAATGGATGGAAAGGTAGAAACCTTTAAAGCTAGATTAGTAGCTAAAGGTTACACATAGAAGGAAAGTATCGATTATGAGGAAACCTTCTCCTCTGTGGCCATGCTTAAATCCATTAGGATACTCTTATCTATTGCAGCATCTCTAGGCCTAGAGATTTGGCAAATGGATGATAAGACAGCTTTCCTTAACGGAAGTCTTAACGAAAGCATTTATATGATGCAACCAGAAGGATTCATTGAAAAAGGCCAAGAGGAAAGGGTATGCAAGTTGCAAAAGTCCATATATGGACTAAAGCAAGCATCTAGATTCTGGAACATAAGGTTCGATCAAGCTGTGAAAGGTTTTGGATTTATTCAAAACCTTAACGAACACTGTGTGTACAAAAGGATTAAAGACAACAAGTTGGTTTTCCTAATTCTTTATGTTGATGATATACTACTCATCGGATGATGTATGTGTATTGACATCAATAAAAGAATGGTTAGCAAAACAATTTGATATGAAGGACATATGAGAAGCAAGTTATATTCTTGGTATCCAAGTAATAAGGGATAGAAAGAATAGAATGATTGCATTATCCCAAGCTTCATACATAGACAAAATCTTGTCTAGATTCTCCATGCAAGATTCTAAGAAAGGTATGTTACCTTTCAGACATGGCATCAAACTTTCTAAGGAAAAAGTTCCTAAGAATAAGCATGAAGAGCAATTCATGACTAGGGTTCCATATGCGTTGGCAGTTGGAAGTCTCAAGTACGCAATGCTCTATACTAGACCAGATATATGTTTTGCTGTTGGCATAGTTAGTAGGTTTCAATCGAAACCTGGTCTTGATCACTAGACGACAGTCAAGCATTTTTTCAAATATCTCAAGAGAATGAGAGATTATATTCTTGTATACTCTTAAGGGGATTTAATTCCTGTTGGGTATACAGATTCTGATTTCTAGCCGGATTCTGACTCCATAAAATCCACATCAGGATATATGTTTATTATTGGAGGAGGAGCAGTCATATGGAGGAGTATCAAACAATCCTGTATTGCTGATTCCACTATGGGAGCTGAGTATGTTGCTGCATGTGAAGCTGCCAAAGAGGCTATTTGGCTCTACCAATTCTTGGTTGACTTGGAAGTGGTTCCAAATGTGAATAAGCAGATCACTATTTTCTGTGACAATAGTGGAGCAATGGCTTATTGAGAGAACCAGAAAGTCATAAGAGAGGAAAACACATTGAAAGAAAGTATCATCTTTTAAGGGAAATTGTGCATAGGGGAGACGTGACGATTACCAAAATCGCGTCAGCAGAAAATCTAACGGAACCCTTCACAAAGGCTCTACCACATAAGAGTTTTAATGGGCACCTAGAGAATATGGAAATGATAGATATGACACACTTGCTATAACGTAAGTGGGAAATTGTTAGTATTATGCTCAATAGCAAGAGTGTAATAATGTATTTGATAATCTTTTCATATTAATAAAGTGATTTCTGGTTTAACAAATCTTATAGCATTTATAGTTTAATTATTATAATTGTCAAAAGTAAATAATCATAAGGTCAAAATACTATGAGAAATGAAGAATTGTTTGTACATCTGGATATGTATGAGGTAAATACAATTCTTTAGTTAGTCTTGAATAATGTTCACAACTTAAGATAAAGTTTGGACATCTTTACCTTGTTAAAGTTGTAGATTATTTTGCTAGCAATTAAGTGGGTTCAAATGTGCTATGATGAGTCTAAATTCATCACAGTGTCTTTGAGTAAAAGAATATAGTGCACTAGGTGTAGGGAAAAATAGGCGGTAGAAGCGAAAAGGTTGATTTTATATTACAAAAAATTTCCTTTTAAAAGAAGAACCTAAACTCTTAATTAATTAATATATAACAAAAGGGTATCGTACCTTTTTCCACGTTACGATTTTTATTGCATCGATAGTAATCCGCAAGACCTTCCAATCCAAACGTAAATCACTTGGGAGTGTGGGCTCCCTTTCTTTGAATTGTGTACTTGAGGATGGATAACAAAAAAATATACTTTTTCTTTTGTTAATCACAATAAACTTCGTAGAGAAAAATGAAGAACGTTCAGTCACTTGTAAATTCACAATCTATTGATTGAAACTCGCGTGAACCTTATTCGAAGTTGCGCACAAAGCCTGTTGATGTAAAAGATAATAGTGCACTATCGAAAATAAAACGTTTCTTCACACACTTCTCTCTCGGCCGGATTTCACACTATGTCTTAGAGTGGGATTAATTTTTCAAGCAAAAGAAATATCTCTCTCTGAAGGAATTAGGGTTGGCCGAATTCTACACATCCCATATATAGGGTGGCCGAAATCCTTTCTATAAAAATACTAGGGTTGGCCGAATTCTTAATAGGTCAAGGTGGTGGCCGAAATCTTCTCCCAAGTAGGATTTATGCCTTTTAACCTAAATCCTAACCCTAGGTAGATTTCCTCTTTGGCTGAAATCCACTCACATGAAGGATTTAGGTTTTCACCAAAGACTCCTATCATTCTTTAGAATATCAAACCCTAATCCAACTCTTTAGTGTATTTGTGACTATATCAAAAACTTCTTAATTTGACTAGATAAATAAATTCCTTTTATTTATCTACTTACCAAATAAAGTCTTTAATATTCATTATACTACCAACAATAGTATAATACTAAGAAACATATTTCCTAGTTAGAAAAAGATTTTTATTTCTTAATAAAATAATTAATTAATACATTAATTAACTTCCATTTAATTAAATAATAAAATAAAACAATATTTTAGGCCAATATACTTAGCCTTGCTGCCCATACCCACTAGCATGTGCTATATATTGTTTTTCCATTTTATTAAATCCATTAGACTTTAATAAAAAAACCCACATGTGAACTAGACCCATTCTTACCAAAAGAAACAAGTCCACGTGCCTTAAATTAATACATTAATATAATTTAACAGCCTATTAAACAAATAATGTGCAAATTATATTCTTGATGTATTAATTACAATTCTAGATAGACTCATAAATTAGTCCAGTAGAATATATCAAGTGATCCATGTAAGTCCTAAATAATGTACGATATATTAGTTATTTAATGTACGATTAAATAAATAATGTGTAAATTATATTCTTAATGTATTAATTACAATTCTAGATGGACCCATAAATTAGTCCGGTAGAATATATCAAGTGATCCATGAAAGTCCATGTGGATTGGGGATCTTGGCGGGCTATCTTAATTTAAACTTTAATAGACATAACCCAATCACAATCAATAAATGATTCACTTAGGTTCGATCTATTAATTTTAGCTCATTCCACTAAAGAATTGTAATTGAACTCTTAAATAAAGATAGAATAAGTATAAGTTTCTTATTCATACCCTAGACAATCTTATTGGAGATAGTGTATCCTCGTGAATAATATCAGTAATCGCCAAGAGCTCATATACCGTCTATAGCTCTCCTAGTTACCATATTTACTCATATGACCACATTTTAAACTTGGATATTCTGACTTGTCTAGAAGTCATGTTTCAATAGACGCTATCGAAAACTTAACGTTAAGATTTAATATCCAATACCTCAAAATATCTCTATGATAATATTATACTCTCATTTTAATAAATGGAGCTACGTTGTCCATATCTATAAATGAAGTCTTTTATCGATTAGCAAATGAATACCACCAAACTATCGAGGATAGACAATGTTATATAATCGTACTCATTAACAGCTCAAATGATAACACTTGTAACCATATGTCCATCATTTATCTTAAGATTAAGATAGACTCTCCGATTGCCTTCATAATGAAAAGTTTTATCCACTGACGGTTCTAGATAAAGTATTTCATTATGATCTTATTCAATACACCCAGTGCACTAGATTCTTTTACTCAAAGAAACTTTGATGATTTAAGACTCATCATATCACATTTGATCCCACTCAAATGCTAGTAAAAGAATCTGCAACTTTAACAAGGTAAATGTGCCCAACCTTTATCTTAAGTTGTGAACATTATTCATGACTAACTAAAGAATTGTGCCTACCTCATACATATCTAGATGTAAGAACAATTCTTTGTTTCTCATAGTCTTTTGACCTTATGATTATTTACTTTTGACAATTATAATAATTAAACTACAAATGCTATAAGATTTGTTAAACCAGAAATCATTTTATTAATTTGAAAGATTGTCAATAACATTATTACACTCTTGCTATTAAGCATAATCCTAACACTAGGTGCATTGAATAGGATCACAATGAAATACTTAATCTAGAACAGTCAGTGGATAAAAGTTTTTATTATTAGGGCAATCAGAGAGTCTATCTTAATCCTGAGATAAATGATGGACTTATGGTTACAAGTGTCACTACAAGAAAAATGGGCAATAGTAACAAATTCATTAACAACAATTTAATTTATGTTACCAAAGATCACTTTTAGTGGGGAAAATTAAATTTCGTTACAAAAGAATTTCAGCGAAAATATCTTTCACAACAATCAAATATTTGTCACTGGAAAGCACTTGTAGTGATAAAACATAAATTTCGTTACAACATATATAAGTTATTGTGACAATATATATTTCGTTACTATATATCATTTAGAGACAAAAAATATCGTTGCTATAACATATTTATGGTGACGTTAAATTATTCGTTGCCACAACATGTGTTCTAGCCACGAAAACAAGATTTGTCGTTAAAGATGTATTCTAGAGACAAATATAATTTGTTACTTAAGGTTTTAATAATAATTTTAAAATTAACACTACAAGAAAATTGAGATACATGGACAAAAAGATTTAGGGGTATTATTATTTCCCCCATAACTTTTGAGGTTATCAGTCATTTTGCTCCCTCTTGTTTTAGTATTGGCCATTTTCCACTCGAAAGCTTCTTTTGACAATCTAGTTTTTTCTTTTTACACTTTTTTTCTAAAAACACTTCATTCTCAAAATTTAAATTTTAAAAAATTTTAAAGACACTTCATTTTATTGCAAGATTATTCTTTTGATCTTTTTTGAATTAAATTATTAAAAAAAGAAATTATCTCTCCTAAATCATTAAATTAATTATTATATATTAAATACTCTCTCCTAAATTTTTAATTACCATATTAAACTCTCTCCTGTAATACATATCTCTAATTTTCTATCTCTATTATTTCTCCAGCAAGACTAACAGTTAAAAAAAAAAAAAAAACTTACTAATAAGCTTGATTTTTAGGAACAATATGTACGTATATATTAAAAAAAAAGAGTACCTTTTAAAAAAAAAAATCGAAATATGAAAATGATTTTTGTTACTTTTGTAGGTATGTGATTATTTAGAGAACTTTAATTCTTTCATTAGTCTTAGAAATTCTGAGTTTAATCGAATCTAGTTGAAACAATTCAAGCTTTCATATATTATTTTTGCTTTTTTTATTTTTTTTTAATTTGACTTTTTAATAAATATTTATATTCTGTCAGTAAAAAACTAAAATATTCTTAAGTTTTTTTTTTTTCTTTAACTATTAATCAAAGATTGATAGAGAAAGTATGGAAATATGATTTTTTTTTTTAATGGAGAGTGATTAATTAGGAGAGTGTGTTTAAAATGGTAATAACAGATTTAGGAGGGAGAGTTTAACACGTAATATTTAATCTAATGATTTGGGAGAGAGAATATTTTTTTAATAATTTAATTAGATTGGAATGTATTTAATTTTTTTTGTCTTGTTTAGTAATTTTAATTTAGGTTAAAATTGTCATTAATAAAAAAATAATTGGAGTGAATAGATAATTTATGGATTGTAAGGAGAAGCTCTCTTTCCACCTTTTGTTAACATCTGTTAGCATTTTCATTAAATACTATTTTACCCTTTCTATTTAATAGAAAACAATTAAACAATTTTAAAATTTAATGAAAAAAAAAAAAAAAACAATGGAGATCTTGTTCATAGGATACTCCAGTTAATTTGGTAGAGATTTGTTATGTGCTAGAACAAACACCAAATCTTTAACAACAATCAAATATTTGTCGCCAGAGAGTACTTATAGTGACAAACCGAAAATTTTGTTACAACAGATATAAGTTCTTGCGACAATATATAAATTTCGTTACCATATACCATTTTAGCGACAAAAAATATCGTTGCTATAATATGTTTATGGTGACATTAAATTATTCATTGCCACAACATGTGTTTTAGCCACGAAAACAAGATTTGTCGTTAAAGAAATTTTCTAGAGACAAATATAATTCGTTATCTAAGTTTTAATAATAATTTTAAAATTAATACTACAAGAAAATTGAGATACAAGTACAAAAAGATTTAGGGGTATTATTATATCTCCCATAACTTTTGAGGTTATCGGTCATTTTGCACCCTCTTTTTTAGTATTGGCCATTTTCTACCCTTTGTTAACATTTTTTAGCATTTTCATTAAAATACTATTTTACCCTTTCTATTTAATAAAAAATATTTAAACAATTTTAAAATTTAATGATATTAAAATAAAAAAAACAGTGGAGATCTTGTTCATAAGACACTCCAACTATTTTGGTAGAGATTTGTTTTGTGCAAGAACAAGCACCGGATCTTTAACGACAATCAAATATTTGTTGCTAGAGAGTATTTTGTAGTGACAAAACGAAAATTTCGTTACAATAGATATAAGTTCTTGTGTCAATATATACATTTCGTTACTATATATCATTTTAGTGACAAAAAATGTTGTTATTATAACACATTTATGTATATTATATATAAATATTGCGCAATTGTTAACACATCCAATCTTGTAGTCAGGCGGTAAAGACTTACCACTTTGACTTTGAGGTTGTAAGTTCAATTCCCCATAATGACAAATAATTGTCATTATTATCCAGTGTGGGGTGGGGTGGCCCACTGGAGGTGGCTGGCCGGCTGGTCGGCCGACCGAAGGTGGTCGATTGACCGGAGGTGACCTGTCGGCGGCAGCCCGATGTTGGACGATAGGAAGAATAATTTTTACCTGTTGTCATTAAAACCTATATATATATATATCGTTATAAAAATATATTCTTGGCAACAATAAAGTTTCGTGGGTAAAAATATAGTTTTAGCTACCTAACCGGTTCATGGGTAAAAATATAACTTTTGTGACGAAACCACATTTTTTGCAATAGCTGGATCTATTGTAACAATATTTATTGTGTCGCTAAAACTTATCGTTTTGAGACAATATATATCGTTATAAAAACTATTCATAGCGACAATAAAGTTTCGTTGCCTTAACATAGTTTTAGCCACGAAACTAATTCGTGGGTAAATATACTTGTTGTGGAAACCAAATTTTGTTGCAATTGCTCGACCTATTGTGACGACATACGCGACAAAAAAATTTTGTTGCCTGAGATCTTTTATGATGAATTTAATGCTTTTGTAACAATTTTGATTTGTTGATATTGCCGTTTTTTCTTGTAGTGCATTATCATTTGAGCTATCAATGAGTACGATTATATAGCATAGTCTATCCTTGATAGTTTGGTGGTATTCTTTTGCTAATCGATAGAGACTTCATTTATAGATATGGACATCGTGGCTCCATTTATTAAATGAGAGTATAATATTATCATATGGATATTTTGAGGTATTGGATATTAAATCTTAACGTTGAGTTTTCAATAGAGTCTATTGAAACATTGCTTATGGACAAGTCAGAATATCGAAGTTCAAAATGTAGTCATATGCGGTCTATTGAAACATTGCTTATGGTAACTAGTAGAGCTATAGGCGGTCTATGAGCTCTTGGCAATTACTGATATTATTCACGAGGATACACTATCTCCAATAAGATTGTCTAGGGTATGAATGAGAAATATTTACTTATTCTATCTTTATTTAAGAGTTCAATTTTTAGTTCTTTAGTGGAATGAACTAAAGTTAATAGATCGAACCTAAGTGAATCATTTGTTGATTGTGATTGGGTTATGTATATTGAAGCCTAAATTTAGATAGCCCGCTAAGATCCCCAATCCACACAGACTTGCATGGATCACTTGATATATTCTACTGAACTAATTCATGGGTCTATCTAGAATTGTAATTAATACATTAAGAATATAATTTGCACATTATTTATTTAATGGATTGTTAAATTATATTAATGTATTAATGAAAGACATGCGAACTTGTTTCTTTTAGTAAGAATGGGTCTAGTTCACATGCGGACTTTTTATTAAGGTCCAATGGATTTAATAAAATAGAAAAACAATATATAGCACATGCTTATGGACATGGGCGGCAAGGCTAAAATTATTGGCCTAAAATATAGTTTTTATTTTATTATTTAATTAAATGGAAGTTAATTAATTTGTAAATTAAAAATCAAAATATTTTTCTAACTAGGAAATATGTTTCTTTGTATTATACTATTGCTAGTAGTATAATAAATATTAAAGACTTTATTTGGTAAGTAGATAAATAAAATGAATTTATTTATCTAGTCAAATTAAGTAGTCTTTAATACAGTCACAATTTAATATTACACTAAAGAGTTGGATTAGGGTTTGGATATCTAAAGAATGATAGGAGTCTTTGGTGAAAATACAAATCCTCCTTGTAATTGGATTTCGGCCAAAGAGAAGAAATCTACCTAGGGTTTGAATTTAGGTCAAAAGGCATAAATCCTACTTGGGAGAAGATTTCGGCCACCACCTTTAAAAGCCTATCATAGAATTCGGCCAACCCTAAGAGATTATGCAAGAAGGATTCGGCCACTATATATTACAACATATAGAATTCAGCCAACTTAATTCTTTTAGAGAGAGTTATTTCTTTTGCTTAAAAAATAAATCCAATTCTAAGCATATAGTGTGAAATTCAGCCAAGAGGAAAGAGTGTGAAGAAACATTTTATTTTCGATAGTGCACTAATAGCTTTTATATTAAAAGGCTTTGTACACAACTTCGATTAAGGTTCATCCAAGTTTTGATCAAAAGATTATGAATTCAAAAGTGACTAAATGTTCTTCATTTTTCTCTAGAAAGATTATTATGACTAACAAAGGAAAAAGTTTTTTGTTATCCATCCTTAGGTACACAATTCAAAGAAAGGGATCTCACACTCCTAGGTGATTCACGTTCATGATTGGATTGGAAGGTCTTGCTGATTACTGTCAACGCAACGTCAATCGTCACGTGGAAAAAGGTACGATATCCTTTTATTATATGTTAATTAATCAAGGGTTAAAGTTCTCTTTTAAGGAAAAAATTTAAAATATACAAATCTATTTTTCACTTCCGCCGTGTGTATTTTTCCCTACAATAATGTATGTACATGCATTAGATTTAATTTGATGACCATTGTTAATTGCATGTTCTAGGACTATGTCTAGGAAATGGCATACGTGTGTGACTTTATGTTTATTTGTTTCCGTTTTATTGTTTTAGACTTAAACATGATCTCTTATGTTTCCTTATTGAGTCCCGGTCATTTTGGTTACTTACTCATTAGGTTCGAGTCCAAACTAGGAAGTTACGCTACTTTATGTTCTCATTCGTTGAGTTGTCTTTGTCGATGTATGCGAAGCCGAATTCTTAACCTTTTGTCAAATTTTCATAGTCTTCCTCGTGCGTAAGGGAGTCATGGTTCATAATTTGAAGACATATTCGAATTCGGAGTTCGGAGGCCTGAATACGGCCGAAGAACCCGAGCAAAGCCAAGGGAAGTTTGCTTGGCCAACAACCAAGCAAAAGAGGGCACGTGAGGCTCACGGCTAGGCACCTCCTCTGCCCCCGTGTGCCTCACGCGCTCCTCACAGTTGGGTGGCATGGCAGCTGCTAATTGGTTGCTTCTTTTTCTCTCTCCATTTTATTTAAATCACCTATATTCCCTTTCATTTCATTATAAGAAGAAAAAATAGAAAACCAATGTGCAAAATTTTCTCTCAACTTTTTCTCACCTTCCAAACAACATAACTTTCTCATACGAAGTCAAAATTGAGTGATTCAAGTTGGATATTCTTCATAATCGAGTCCTCTACCTTTCCCAAGTGGTTTAGCAGCTGTTTGATTGTGTTTTCTAGTGACTTCATGCTCAGAATCATCGGTAGTGATCATATCTTTATGTTTTCTTCTTTTATAACCTTCAATTACCTTAGGGTTTCTTCTTCCATATGTATGTATATGTATGGTGAATGCTATTGAGAAAGATAGCTTCATAATCAAACTTAATCAAAAGTCTAATTAGAGATAAATGTGAACTAGTGTTCTAGGATTCTAGGTTTTTACATGTTTGAGTGTTGTATTGTGATTAGTTTGATATCTAGGGTTATTTGTGACTTCACTGATTCATTTTATGATTAATAACCTTGAAATGTGCTCTGATCCTTTGATTGATAAAATCTAGGATTAATACATGTGTATGTGTTTTTAAAGCTATCTAAGATTTAATTGATTTATCATTATATACTTTCTCTAAATCTTTTGCTATAATGTTCATTGAATACATTTTGTGATTCTAGCATTTATGTATATGTTTGTAACATCTTGAATTGTGCTTAGTGTATATGATCTATTCAAATGTTATTTGTGTTGAATGAAACTAAGAGCTATATGTGTTAGGTGTTTTTCACATGCTCTAGGTTTAATTCAAGTTTTGCATCTAGATTATTTTGACTTGTGTTTACACATGTTTTAAGTCTAGTTTCCATGGAATGTATTGATCACATATTCTATGTTGAATTGCTTGTTTACATCATTTACATTCACATGATCACACAAGGATCCAATAGAGAGTGGTACATGGGATGTGTATGCACCCTTGAGGAATTTATAATCTTCCAACAATGTTGGTTTAGTATGATCTCCAATATATGGTGGCTCTGAATCATTGAGGGATTTTGTATCTTCCAATAGGGATTGGGTAGACATTGACTACAATAAGAAGTAGATCTAGGTTGGTCACTTTTGAGGAATTTCTAATCTATCATCCAATATATATAGTACCCAATAGTTGTAGTTCAACCCATGGATGTTTCCTCTTTGGAGGTTTTACCACGTTAAAAAATCTCATGTGTCAATTCTTTCTATCTCTCTCTTTCTTATTTGTATGTGTGTATGTTTTAATCTTGTAGTACATTCTTCACTTGTGATGTATTTGGAATCAAGATTTGTTAAGTGTTAATTTTAAAGAAAAATATATTGATCACACTTGTATATATTATTCTTTTGTATATTGATACTTTTGTGTATAGATATTTGTTTATACTTGTAACACATTGAACAAATATTGAAATACAAGTAATCTTTGTTATTGAGATTTTAATGTTATTCTTCCTTATACAACTCATTGATATATAGACAATGCTAAAAAGATCACATGCTTATCTTGTCTATGTATGTATGTTTGATTTATGTGTTGTATGTAAAGCTATCTTGAGGGACAAATAAATGTTTGTTTGAAGGGATTGATAAAGGTGTAAACATATTTAAACACCCCCCCTACTTTAGGTATGCTTTAAGCAATTGAACTACGTTTGTATAATTTCATACTGGAACCAAACGGCGGTTTCATTTGGCGGTTAAAGCCGCAAATCACAATCACCGTTTCACCAATTGTGGTGAAACAAAAGGAGAAGCTAAGGGATTTCTCTGAAGGTGATCCTCGCGTCAAACCAAGCACAACAACGTGCATGCAGATGTTTCTGAATAAACTTTAGGAAATGAATTACTAGAAACTCTAATGCACAACAAGATTTAACAAAGAAGTGTAAGTGTGAAATGTGAAAAGAATGCACACAAGAGCAATGAACATATATGCAAGCATGAGAAGTGTGTGTGTGTGTGTGTGTGTGTGTGTGTGTGTGTGTGCAACTAAGTCTCTTCAATGGAATTAAGCACAAGTGATTTACCTTTGAAGTGCTTATCATCTTGAGTCTTGAGAGGGTCTTTAAGCTTGATCACCACTAATAAACGCTTAAGCTACCCTTACATATCAAACCGCAATTGTGGTTTTTCACCGAAATAAGCCAATAAAAAATAAGGAACTTACAAATAAGAATCTTGAGAATGTTTGTATAGGTTCATCTAAGACTAAATTGGTCAAGGGTGAGTACTCTTACAAATAGTGTAAGTTTCACATGTGAGTTAGCTTTAAGATTAGTGTTAAGTTGTTAAAAAACTTAGCTTGCTTGCTTTGTCTCTCTTTAACTTGACATGAACTTAGCTATCTCACATTTTTGTTATGATAGTCGAAATCCACTGATTAACTTTTAAGAAGTTGCTTTTAATGAAATCTATATGGTGATAATCATGTTAAGAATTTTAAAGAAAGTCATCCTTTTTTTTTTGTTTGTTTGAGTTGAAATGCTAAGTCTTTAGTCTCTTGGATCGACACACCAACAACTTATTGTCATGAGGACAAACAAGCCAAGAGTGCTCATAAAAAAGGCGAAGGCTTTTCATATGATGAAAATAGCTTGCGAAGTTATTTCTATATCACATTGCTTGCTTACTTGAATTTTCATCTCTTAACTCATTGTTTGCACCACTTCATGAAGCATGTCTTATTAGAGGACTAGTGTAGTGTTCTTATGGTTTTCATTGACGTTTGCTCTTCTAAGATCTTTTGGTGATAATTATTCAAATTGATCTTAATCATGATGTGTGTTTTTGTTAGTATGATTGTTGAGTGGCATGTTTTGAAAAATATGAGCTTCATATTCTTTGAAAGCTACTCTCTTGAGAAGTAATTATCTTAAGTAAGTCTCTTAGCATTGCTTTTAGATCATGTGCTTGTAAGCCATAAAATTTGGATTTCAAAAATGCACTTTGCTTCTCTTATATGTTTGGTTGAGTAAGTTGAGTTTGATATATGTAAGTTGTGGATACACCTTGAAGTCTTTTGACTAGTATATTTAAGATGATATATGGTTAGTATCCATTTTGCTTCGGCAACTGCATAGAACTCGACGAGCACATTCATGGAAAAGGCTACACACCTCGGTTGTGCATCCGTCCAATGTAGGAAAGGGCTACACCATTGTGATGAGCAAAAGCCACCATGAAGCATATTTGTTTATGTTAGAAAAATCAAAGTGTTGAAAAAGAATCAATAAAAAAAAAAAATCTTTGATTCAAAGCCAAAATAAAAATAAAAGGCTTTAAGAAGTTAAGTTGAAAATCAAGTTTGTTCGAGTTGTCAAATAGAAATGGGATAATGAACCACATGCACACACATGCTCATATGTTGAAATCTATTCTCTTAAAAAGCAAAAAATAGGATGATAATCGGTTTGACCTTTCATGGAAAAGCTTAAAATGAATAGATGTTGATAATATTTGCATGTCTGATTATCAAATTACTTCTTTTTATATTCTTGAAGCAAAATTCGCACATACACACTTTTATTTATAAGTGATTTGATATTCTTGCAATTTTAGAAGAATTATGAGAGAGTTTGAAAATCTTGATGTATCTCTTATTGCTTGTGAAGATTAATTGATTTGATTTCCTTAAAATTGTTTGAATGTGTGATTGTGTGAATATCATTGTGAACATTTTTCTATCTTGATCTTAGCTAGAGCACTTATCAAAGGGGAGCATAGTATGCTAGACTTTATTCTCTTTTATGATATGTTCACATGTTTCAAGTTAATATTTGTTGGTATATTCTTTGGTTGATATGATGAATCTTTTAGACCTATCTAATATATCTTGATTTGCATGATAATTTTTTGTATTATGATATGCCTTTGTATTTTTGTGCTAACTTGCTTTGAATTTTTCCACTCACGTTTTTTTTTCGTGTTTAGTGATACACTACACAAGGTCATGGGGAGAACCAAGAAAAATGGGATTAGCAATCCTTCTAAACCCATAGACAAATCCAAACCTACTTCTTCTACCTCAGAAAACCAAAACCAAGAAGTTGAAACTTTTGGGACTTTTTGGGTGCAAAAAGATTTTACAAGAGAAAGGATTGGCTTTGGGTGTTTGTAATGGATCTTATGTTCATATTGTTATCGTTGAAAGGAATTCGAGTACTTGGATTAACATACTTGGAATAGTGAATGATATCATGGTTAGAGAACTCTATCATGAGTACAAGGAAAGTACTACATTTGAAGATGCCATTATGGATGTGAGAGGTGTTGTCTTTAGTGTTAACTCGGAAAACATCAAGAAGTTCCTTGAGTTGCCCAATGATATTGAGTCAGATTTTCTTGATGTAGAGAATATTGAGAACCTTAATGAAATGGGTAGAACTCTTTGTGACAATAGTGATTTTGAGTGGAGAAAGCGAGCCTTTATTAGGCAAATTGAGTTGACTAAGATTAGTGCCTTTTGTCATCTTTTTGTTAGTGTCAATCTTGTTAGATCTTCTAATGCTACCGAACTAAACAAAGAGAAGATCAAGATTGTGTATGCCTTAGTGACTAACAAACCCATAGAACATATTGATATTGCGGCTTGTTTAACTCGTTTGGACGAAAAAGTTAGTATTTCCGTGGTTTATCACTCATTTGTGTTTAGCTCTAGGTGTGAAGAAACAAGATGATGATGTGCTACTACCTCTCTTAAAGAAGTTTAGTGATAAACGTATGGCTATTATGTCATATAGGGAAAACGGAAAGTCTTATGATACATTTAGGTTCATTGTTGAACCTCAAGATTTAAGCCTTGTATCTAGCACAACTAGTCTTTCGGAATGGGTTATGCAATTGAAGGATGAGGTTGAAAAGTCAAGAAGGATGATTGAGGAGTCACAAAGGAAGATTGAAGAACTCAATGCTAAGGTAGTGTTACAAGATGTGAAGATCAAAGAATTGGAAAGCAAGGCAACTACTCCAAAGGATTATGTGAGTTCATCAAATTGCGCAACATTCCTTGGTGGCACAAGTGGCTAGAAAATGATCTTGAGGTATATTTTCTTCTTCTTTCCTTTTAGCTTCATATCATGTCAAAAATATGGAGAAATATGGGGAGAAATATGATACTTTCCGGCTTGCTTATTTTCATTTTTTTTTTATTTGTTTTTGTTTTTGTTTTTTTTGTTTTTTTTTTTTGGTTTTAGGTTGTATTTGGTATCAAGTTTCAACTTTATGGCATGTAATATCTTTTGTTAATCTTGGCTATAATATTTTTTGTTTGGATTAGCATGTATTAAGGGGGAGCATACATGATCCATTTGAACTTTAATATTTTATTTTCTTGCTAGAGAATGTACATTGCCATATGTGTTATCTCTTGGATATTCTTATACTTTCAAGTTGATTTTAGGTGATATCAAGAGAAGACCAAGATGATGTTGGGGAGTATACATGATCCATTTGAACTCAATGTTTTATTTTCTTGTCAGAGAATATACATTGCCATATGTGTTGTCTCTTGGATATTCTTGTACTTTCAAGTTGATTTTAGGTGATATCAAGAGAAGAACAAGACGATGTTCAAGACTTGTTGTTGAAAATTTGTCTAGAAATGAGTATTTCATTGTGACCAATTTTCTTTGTAATTGTTTTAGTATATGTATAGGGGTTTTGAAATGGAATTTGCCAAAAGGGGAGATTGCTAGGTTTTTTGTTTGTGTTGGCATAAATTCCATATCAAAACAATGTTTCACTTGTATTCATTAGTTGTCTTATATTGATGATGATTCAAGCTTCAAGGAGGACTTGGCAACTTTTCATACAAGATGGAGTCTTCAAAGAGGAATATGCTACATTGCTCAACAAAGGTATATTTAGACCTTATTCCTCTTACAAGGCTTAGGCACACACACACATTGCATTCATATGTGTCCTTGCATCTTTGTGCTCAATTGGTATAACACATTCACACAGTTGTTGAAGTATGCACATGCATTAGATTTAATTTGACAAACATTGTAAAATTTCATGTTTTATGAGTATCTCTAGGAAATGGAATAATTGTGTGACAATCTGTTTATTTGCTTTTGTTTTATTTTTTGGACTTGAATATGTTCTCATATAATTCTTTATTGAGTTCCGGTCATTTCGGTTACTCATTCATTAGTTTTCGAGTCCAAATTAGAAAGCTACGCTACTTTACGCTCTTTTACAATGTGTTTCGAGTCGAATTTGTAACCATTTGTCAAAGTTTCATAGTTTTCCTTATGCATGAGGGAGTCACGGTTCATAATCCAAAGACAGATTCAAATTCGGAGTTAGGAGGCCGGAATATGGCTGAAGAAAGTGTGAGGTGTGCGAGGAAGGTGAAGTTTGGCCAACGGCCAACTTCACATTTCCCGTGAGGACGTGTGAGCTTCAAGGGAACGGAGCCACTTTGCTCCCTTGAGGCTCAAGCGCCTCCACTGGATTGGTGAGGTGGCCTCCTCCAGTTGGCCACTTAATTGGCTCATTTCCCTCTCTTTTAAATACCTTATTTCCCTCCCATTTCATTTGTAGAAGAAAATTTGAAAACACGTGTAGAATTTTCTCTCCAATTTTTTTCATCTTCCAAACACCATAACTTTCTCATTTCAACTTGGAATTGAGTGATTCAAGTTGGAAAATCTTCGTAATCAAGTCCCATACCTTCTCCAAAAGAGTTTGCAGCTGTTTGGTTGCGTTTTGTGATAGTTTCACCCTCAAAACTAAAACTGCACGGGATTCTTAGGTATTGAAGTAAACTTTTAGTTATCATCTGTTTAAATCTTCAATTACCATGGGTTTTCTTCTTCTATATGTATGTGTTACTATAATAAAAGCTATTGAGAAGGATAGCTTCAAATCAAAGCTAATCTAGTCTAATTATAGAGACTTGATTGTGAACTAGTTTTCTAGGATTCTAGGTTTTCACATGTTTGTGAGTTGTATTGTGATTAATAACCTTAGCATGTGCTAGGATCCATTAGTTGAAAAAATCTAAGATTAGCACAATTGATTTTGTATTTAGAGTTAACTAAGACTTAATTGATTATTATTATATATATATATATATAATTGCTCTAAATACTTGCTAGAATATTCACAAATCATATTTTGTGTTTCTAGCATTTTTGTGTATGTTTCTAATATCTTGAATATGTGCTTCATGTATACGAATTATTCAAGTGTTAACTTTGTGAATGAAACTAGGAATCACATATATTAGGTGTTTCGCATGCTCTAGGTTTTAATTCATGTTTTAGTAACTGGACTATTTTGACTTGTGTTCTCGCATGACTAAGTCTAGTTTACATAGAATGTATTGATCACATGTTTTATGTTGAAGTGTTTGTTTACATCATTTGCATTCATTGATCACACTTAGGAAGTCCTTGTAAAAGACATGAAATCATGACTAGTACAAGTGGTCTAGATAGTCAAGTAAGGAAGTCTTGGTTATGACAAGAGGTCTGGATAACCAAGCAAGAAGTCATGGCTAGTGAAATTCCCTTAAGCAAATATAATGTAAAATATACCTAGAGAGGGGCAAATAGGTATGTGCTCAAAATTCTCCAAATTTCGTTTTTTCAAAACAAGAAGGTTATGCTCACTTGGTGTGTCTAACAAATGAATTGCTTTAACAAGACAATAAGAGTTAAATTACACAAGTGTTACAAGCAATACATGTTGTAGAAGTAATGAAATTTAAAGTACGTAAATGATGCAAGATATTTTGTCGTGGTAAACCTTCTAAGAGGAAACGTCCACGGGTTGATAACACAACCATCGGCAAACCGCAATTCACTATGATAAAAATGAGGTACACATTCAAAGGCAATCAACACATGATACACTCCCCAAGCTATCAACTCCTGATCTACATTCGGGCCTAGTGAGTCACTTTACCTACTTCCTATCCAAGACACTCATGTCTAGAACGCAACTTCTTGGGAAGGTTTCTAGAAAGCAACTTCCTAGTCACACCTCTAGAAAGCAACTTTTTATCCAAGACACTCACGTCTCTGGGAAGGTTTCTTACTTGTATATCTGTATCTACTTGATCTTAGACAAGGCTTCTTGCTTAGTTATCCGGATCCCCATGATCCTAACTAGGACTCTTTGCTTGACTATCCTAACCACTTGTCCTAGTCAAGTCTTCTTGCTCTAAACAAAGCTTCACTCACTTTGAAAAGAAACTTCTATCTATTACAAGGAAAAATGATCTAAGTGATGCAAATGATGCAAACACAATCAAATAGAGCAAGTGTATCACTCAAACTCTATGAAAATGCAATTTGATAACTAGAATATGCTTTCAATAATCAAGCACAAAATTATCTGTGAATCAATAAGAATTATATTAGAATAATCAATATCTCAATAGAAAATCACAGTTCTTAGAGACATTAAACTAGATCTAGAAATCAACAATCAAGCTCATCACATAAAACTTTTCTATAATCAATTTCATGTTAATCAAGTTTAGCTAAAAGATATTCAAATATAATCACAAAGCTTAAACTCAAAAATCAATCAATCAAAAAAACCTAGAACATGAATCAACATCATCATCAACACTTTTCTTTATCAAATAAGAAGATTCAATAAGATGATCACAATAGCAAGTGAAAAGAAGATGATTCACTTACAAATGATGAACAACAAGTACAAAACGATTTACTGCATAAAATCATGACATAATTTGGCTCTAAAAATGCTTGGGGTTTGTTTTGCTCTTCAAGACCAACATTTTTGGCTTTTGAATCACTTGATTTGTAGTTCAAATGAGAGAGTTATGATCAATACAAGAAATCAAAAACTTGAAGAAAATTCCAGCTCTCTATCTTTTCAATTTTTCTTCACACACTATTTTGAGTGAAGAAGGAAGATATTTAAAGAGAGAGGGAAGGAGTTTCGGTGGCCAACCAGAGGAGGGCTTGTCACCCACCCCGTGGAGGCGCGTGAGCCTCACAAGGGCAGAAGGGTGTCTTTCTTGTGGGGCTCACATGCCCTCACAGGATGGCACTCAAACTAAGTTAATGCATGTGCATACTTCGACAAGAGTTTAAATGTGTTATACAAATTTAGTGCAATGATGCAGGGACACAAATGTATGCAATGTATGTGTTTGCACTTACGTCTCACGGAAGGAAGAAGAATCTTGATATCTTAGCATCCAAATAAGCGTTTTTCCTCTCGAAGACGATATTTGCTAGAAAAATTGCTTTTCTCCTTTGAAGCACATATCAACTAAGAAACACCTAAGCAATTAACCATTACAAATAAAGATTTTTTTGCATTGGAATAAAGCCAATACAAATCTAGGACCTTACAGTTAGATCGGGAAGGTCTGGATAGCTATGCATGGGAGGCTCTCTAGAGGCATAAGTGCCTTGGATAAGGAGTTGCCTATGACATTGGTAGGTTTGGGATGTTTGATAGACATAGACTCTAATAGAGAGTGTTACATGGGATGTGTATTCACTCTCCAGGAATTTCTAATATATCAATGGTGTTGTAAAGACATATACTCCAATAGAAAGTGGTTCCACACTTTTGAGGAATTTCTAATCTACCAATAGGGTTGGGTAGACATAGACTCCAATAGGAAGTAGATCATGAGTTGGTCATTTTTGAGAAATTTCTAATCTATCGTCCAAAATATATAGTACCCAATGGTTGAAGTTCAACCCGTGGATGTTTCCTCGTTGGAGGTTTTACCACGTTAAAAAATCTGTTGTGTTAATTCTTGCTATCTCTATATTTCATATTTGTATATGTGTATGTTTTAATCTTGTTTCATAATCTTCACTCATGATGTATTTGTAAACAAGATTTTGTTAAGTGTGAGATGTAAGCACATCATATTAATCAAAGTTGTAAATATAATTCTTTTGTATATTGATCTATTTATGTATAGTCATATATTGATTGTTACTTGTACATATTAAACATTATTGGAAATACAAGTATTCTTTGTTGTTAGTTTTAGTATTATTCTTTCTCTTGCAACTAGTTGATTATATATACAATGCTTTATTGAACATATGTTTTTACTGTCTATACATGTATATATGGTTTATGTGTTGTGATATAAGCTATCTTGATGGATGAACTTCTGTTTGTTTTAAAAGATTGGAAAAGGTGTAAAAACCTATTCACCCATAGGTACGCTTTAGGCAAGTTTACCGCGTTTGTATATTTCAGGTTGGATTTGAACTTGAGCACTCTTAATGAATTGGATCACCTTCCTTGTCCAAAGATACTTGAAATTCTTCCTCTAGTATAGAGTGCGAGGCTGTCAAAGCAACTGCTAACCAACTCTTCCTCACTAGAAGACTCATCACCTGAGCTCTCTTCATCACTAGAGTAATCATCAATCAAGTGGCTGCCATTGTTTTCCCTTTCTTATCCTTCTTGACAAAAGCATTTGACACTCGGAAGAAAAATGACCAAGGCCATGGCACTTGTAGCATTCTACCTTGCTCTTACTCTTAACATGGCCATCCTTGTGGTTCCTTGGAATGTATGGCTTTTTAACTTTCTTTTCCTTTGAGAACTTGCCACTAGACTTGGCACCTCTACGCATAAACTTCCTAACCAATAGTTCCATCTCCTCATCACCATCTTCACTATCTTTATTAATGGCTTTGAGAACTAATTCCTTGCTCTTGGTTTTAGGTTTCAAGCTCACCTCATAGGTTTGAAGAGATCCTAGCAACTCATCATTGCTCATGTCATCTAAATCCTTGCTCTCTTTAATGGCCATCACCTTTACCTTGAACCGCTTAGGTAAAGATCTTAGGATCTTCCTATTGAGCCGCTCTCTAGAGATCGGAACACTAAGAGCTTGACATTGGATGGCTATGTTTAGTAGCTTGAATTGAAAGTTGTCGAACTTGTCTTCCTCACATATTTGCAACATCTCAAATTATGAAGTGAGCATTTGAAGCCTTGACTTCCTAACCGCCTTATTTCCCTCATTGATGACTTAGAGAGCATCCCATGATTTCTTAGTGGTCTCCAAGTTTTGGATATAGGAAAATTTCCTACTATCCAATCCTCCAAAGATAGCATTCACCGCCCGAGGATGCCACTTTGCCAACTTAAACTCATTTGTAGACCACTCACTTCTAGGTTTGGAAATAATGGATCCATCTTCAAGAATCTTGTTGGGAGAGTTGTAACCCTCTTTCACCATCATCCAAGCTCTCTCGTCAATGGAACGGATGTAAGCCTTCATCTGTAGTTTCCAAAAACTGTAGTTGTGACACTTGAGTAGTGGAGGCCTAGAGTTGGAAGCCATTTCACTCATAGTGTCATCTTGTAGAACCATAACTTCAAAATCCTTGCAATTAAACATAAGTGTAACCCATATCTTGTTAATTACTTTCTAATGATCTGCTCTGATACCAATTGTAAATACAATCACAGTTAAATTGCATAAAACTAACCTAGAAAGGGGGGGGGGGTGAATAGGTTTTTAAGCCTTTTTCAATCCCTTGGAATAAACAAAAGTTTGTCCCTCTAGATAACTTGTATCACACTTCAATAAGCACATTCAAGAACATATAGACTATTGATAAGCATATTTAACTTGAAAGATCAAACATAGTCTATGATTTGCATAAAGAGATTTATACTAAAAACATAAATCAACAAGCACTTATATTCTTTTATAAATGACATATATTGTCAAGTACATGTAAAGGAAACAATGTTAATCAAAGATCTTGTCTTACAAGGATATTGTCAATAAGAATTCATACAAGATCAATTTGATACAAATATACAAATATCAAAGAGATAAGATAGAGAAACTTGACAAATGATTTTTTACGTGGTAAACCTCCAAAGAGGAAGCATCCATGGGTTGAATCAACAACCACCAACAAACTATCTTTCACTAGTTAAATAAGAGTACACCCTAAAAAGTGACCAAATCACATGACCCATTCTCTCTTGGATATACCTCCTATCTAATCCTACTAGAGAAAGACTTGCCTACATTCTTATTAAGACACATCACATGCCTCTAGAAAGTATCCGTACTTGACTAACCAAAGCCTCACACTTCTAGTCAAGACTTCCTTGCTTGTCTAACTAGAGCCTTACATTCCTAGAATAGACTTCCTTGCTTAACTATCTAGAGCCTCACACTCCTAGCTAAGACTTCCTTGCTTGACTATTCGAAGCCTCACACTCATAGCCAAGACTTCCTTACTCAAATCGAAGAATCCACTCCAAAATGAGACTTCCACCTTTTACATGACAATTTATCTAAGTGATGCAAATGATGCAAGCACAAGCAACATCAAACATATGATCAACATGAACTACGAAAACTAGAAATAGACAATGAGCACACAATATATGATTTTCTAGTTTATAATCCAAAATATGCAATTACACAAAATAATGTATAAACACATGAAATGTATGGATTATATACAATTCATGAAGAACTAGACATAGGTAACAAAGTTCACAACAAAAATAGTCTAGGACTTAATACATGAAAACCGAAATCACCAAGCATACTGCATACTTTAATCCTAGATTTGATCATGCAACTAAAGCTGGAAATAAAACATGTTCATGAAGCACGTATTCAAGACTTTAGAACAAAAACTAAAATGCTAGAGAAATAAGATTAGATCTACAACTTTCTCTAGAAATCAATTAGAGAATATATTCATAAATCAATCAATTGAATCCAATCAATGATCTAAACATACATCAACTTGTGCTATTTCCAAATATGTTCAATCAAAAACAAATAACACAACTAGAAATTATTAATCATGAGAATATTTATAATCAAAGCTCAAATAATCCTAGATATAAAGCTAATCACAATACAACTCACGTTCAAGATTCTTATTAAGCACAATTAGCTTTTAATTGAAGCTCTCAAACCTAATAACATTTGCTCAAGTAACATACACATATAGATGAAGAAAGCCCAAGGTAATTGAAGATTGTAAGATCCTTGATTTGTATTAGCTTGATTCCATTGCAAAACACTCTTTATTTGTAATGCTCAGTTTCTTAGGTGATTCTTGGTGAAAAGAAGCTTCAAAGGAGAAAAGCAACTTCTTATGCAAACATCATCTTCAAGAGAAAAATCGCTTACTTGGATGTTAAGGTATCAAGATACTTCTTCCCCTTGCAATACGTAAGTGCACCCACACACAATTAATTTATATGTGTCCCTGCATCATTGTGCTACATTTAGTATAACACATTCACACACTTATTGAAGTATGCACATGCATTGGTCTTATATTGACAAACATTGTAGAATTGCATGTTTTATGACTATGGCTTAGATATGGCACACTTGTGTGACATTGTGTTTATTTGTCTATATTTCTTGTATTTTGGACTTGAACATGATCTTATTTGATTCCTTATTGAGTCCCGGTCATTTTGGTTTATCATTCATTATGTTTCAAGTCCAAACAATGTAGCTATGCTACTTTGCTTTCTCATTCGTTGAGTTGTCTTTGTCGTCGTTTTCTGAGATTAGTTCTCAACCTTTTGTCAAAGTTTTATAGTCATCATTTTGTATGAAGGAGTCATGATTCATAATCCGAAGACAGATTCACAATCAGAGTTTGAAGGCCCAGATACGGACGAAGAACGCCAGATAAGCAAGCTTGGCCAACGGCCAAGCAAAAGAGGCCACGTGTGAATGGCGTGTGCCACACGGCCAGAGCCCTTCTCTGCCCACATGTGCCACATGCGCCCCACATGTGGATGGTGATGTGGCAGCTGATGGTTGGCTCATTTTTACCTCTCTTGAATTCTTTTAAATACTCTCCTCCTTCCTTCCAAACAGAACTTGAAGACAAATTGAAAAAGAAAGAGTGCAGAATTTCTTCATTATTTTTTATTTCTTGTTTTGATCATAAATCTCTCATTTCAACTTGAAATTCAGTGATTCAAAAGCCAAAAATGTTGGTCTTGAAGAGAGCTACAAACCCCACAGCATGCTGATTTCAGAGTCAATTGAGTTCGTGATTGTTCACAGCATGCTGATTTCAGTCCAAGTCTCATCCTTTGTATGTGAAACATATTCTTCTCACTTTCTATTTTCATCATATCTTTTATTCTTCCTATTTGATTGATGAAATGTGTTAAAATGATGTTAATTCATACTCTAGGTTTGTATGATCAATTGATTGTTAAGTTTTAGCTTTGTGATTCATTTGAACATATTTTAGCTAAACTTGATTGAACTTGAAATTGATTCTAGAAATGATATATATGATGTGCTTCATGATATTTTCTAGGTTTAATTTCAAAATCTAAGAACAAAGATTTTTGAGTGATATATTGAATATTCTTATCTTGTTCTTATTGATTAACATGTCTTGATTTCTAGATACATTTGTGATTATTTGTTGAAAACATATTCTAGATTATCATTGAACATGTTCATAGAGCTTGATTGATCATCTTGCTTTATTTTATTGTGCGTGCATCATTTGCATCACTTAGAACTTTGCCTTGTGAAAGGTTAAAGTATCTCGTTAAGGTGAGTGAAGCCTTAATTTGAGCAAGAAGACTTGGTTAGGAAAGTGTTCCAGATAGCAAAACAAGAAGTCTTAGTTAGGATCAAGAGGATCCGGATAACTAAGCAAAAGTCTTAGCTAGGAGTGTGATACTCCGGTTGTTTAAGCTAGGGAAGCTTGACTAGGATCTTTGAGATCTAGATAGCTAAGCAAGGAAATCTTCCTAGAGGCTTAAGAGTCTTGGATAGGAAGTTGCTTCCTAGAGGTGTAGGACACACCTTGGATAGGGAGTAGGCTAGCTAGTTCACTAGGCTCGAGGATAGACTAGAAGTTGATAACATCAGATGAATATCATGTGTTGATAGCTTTGAGTGTTTAAGTCCATTTCATCATAGTGGAGCCGATGGTTGTTGTTATCAACATGTGGATGATTCCTCTTTGAGGTTTTACCACGTAAAACCAATCGTGTCAATTTTAGTTTTTATGTTTCCTTATCTTCCATATCATGTATTGATTGCTTACTTGTATATTGATTTCTGCATGTTTTGATTCAAAGAATACAATTGTTAAGACACATCAAGTGTGCATTTCATTCTTGTATTTGCTAAATTCAAATTTGGAAGAAGTTGGACCTATACCTATTCACCCCTACCCCCTCTAGGTATATATTACACTACATCTCTTAAGGGAATTTCAAAGATCATCAAGCTCAAAACACAAAGGGTTGAACAATTACCTAGAACAAGAAGTGCAGCCACGAAATTGGTGTAGGAAAAAAAATACTCAATCAAATGGCCTCAAGGTATCTTGGAGTTCGTAGATAACTCCAGTACAAAGTTTCTCCAACTTGAATCACTCAAATCGGATAAGAGAAGAGAGAGTTATAGTGTTTGGAAGTTGGGAAAATCTCTAAGAAAATTTTGTTCTTTTTCTCTTCAAAAATGGTTGAAATGAACAAGTAAGAGAGATGAAATATTTAAAAGAGAAATGGAGGGAAATTAAAAAAAAATGTGGCGACCACAAGAGGGGCAGCCCCTTGCCTTCCCATGGAGGCGCGTGGCCACCACAGGGGCAGGGAGGCTTCCTTCCCGTGGTTGCCACACGCCTCCATGGGAAGGACCTCTTGTTGGCCCTTCTGCTCTTTACTTCTCTCTTTGCGCATCCCTCATGTTCTTCGACTGTTCTTCAACATCTGAATTCTGAATTTGAATCTGCTTTTGGATTACGAACCTTAACTCACTAACACACAAGGAAGACTATAAAAATTTGACCAAAGGTTATAAATTCAACTCGATACATGAAGACGAAAACAATGCATTGTAAGAGAACGTAATGCTCTTTACTTCTCTCTTTGCGCATCCCTCATGTTCTTCGACTGTTCTTCAACATCTGAATTCTGAATTTGAATCTGCTTTTGGATTACGAACCTTAACTCACTAACACACAAGGAAGACTATAAAAATTTGACCAAAGGTTATAAATTCGACTCGATACATGAAGACGAAAACAATGCATTGTAAGAGAACGTAAAGCTTCGTAACATCCTAGTTTGAGCTCAAAAACTAATGAATGAGTAATCGAAAGAACCAGAACTCAATAAGAAATAATATGATAACATATTCAAGTCCAAAAACAATAGTATACAAACAAATAAACCCAAGATCACATAAGTATGCAATTTTCTAAAGAAAGTCCTAGTACATGCATTTCTACAATGTTTGTTAAATTAAGACTAATGCATGAGCATACTACAACACGTGTATGAATGTGTTATACAAATTTAGTACTACAATGTAGGGACATAAATGTACACAATGTGTGTGTGTGTGCACTTCAGACTTGTAAGAGGAAAGAGGTCTTATTATACCTTTGTAGACAATAATGTTTTCCTCACTAGAAGGCTTCACTATGCTTGAATAGTTGTCTATCTTCTTTGAAGCTTGATAAACCATACAACTTAGACAACTTAACAATACAAAGGAAATAACATTTTGATATAGAATAATGCCAACTAGACTCAAAATCCTAACACCTTCATAACGACAATACAATTGTGACAGAAGGCCTAATTGATTTATCAGATTTCTCAACTCTCTGTCATGGTGTCCTTCACAGTGACACTTCAACAGTGACATTTCATTGGCCTTCATTTTCATTACTTTAAGCTCTTTATAGCAGTGTCCATATAGAGACCCCTAGATAGCGACACTCTTTTGAGTTGAGTCGCTATTGGCTTGCACATGACAGAACTGCAACAATGCATTGTTCTTCACCTTTTTATACTTTTTGTATCCACTTCTTTTCCATCTTCACAAATGCTCTTATGGCACTAATAATCCTGAAACACTTGATTAACATTGTTAAAACATAGGAAAATACCCATGAATCAAGCAAAAAAAAGTAGGAAATGGGGGCCAAAATCATGTCTATTTTGGCTCCATCAAGGCTTGACAACTTTTTCAATTGCAACGCTTACGTAAGTCTTTTCTTTTTATAATTTTAAGCATACTTCTTGATTCGTAAAGTCTTTCGCAGATGATTTTCGAGCTGGCTGACGCGTTTAAGATGAATGACTTCCAGTCTGAAAGGGTCAGACGTTTGGAAGCTTCACTGAGTGAGAGCAAAGAGGAACATGCTTTAGTCGAGCGGAGGTGTAAAGAAAAGCTCAAAATCAATCAAGAGTTTATAGACAAGTATCTTGCCACTAGCTTGAGGCTAAGACTAGGGCTTCGGTTACTAAGGAGGATGTCAGGTCTATGAATGATCTCCTGGATGTTGCGCATGAGCTTATGCTTCAAGCCGAAAAGAAGGCTGATGAGGTGACGTTGGCCTATGGGCGAAAGATCGAAAACTTGAATTGCTAGTCACTCTCTATGGAGGCGCTTTCAAAAGAGACCCAAGCGAAGTTGGAGGTACGATCTGCGGATCATTTTAAGAATTCTCTTGCCTACGATGCGCTCCTCCTCCACGAGTTTCAATAGGGCTTGGTTTATGTAGGGGAGTTTTTCAAAGCAAAGAATCAAGCAATCAAAAAGGCTAGGGATTAATGGAAATCGTCCGTTGAAGTAGACATGATAAAATCCCTGGCTGTCCTTCAGGCCCAAGTGAAGGAGTGGCATGCCTATTGCCATAGTGTAGGAAAGGATCCATACCCTATGCATCTTTAAATGCCTTATGAGAAATCCTTTTCTACCTTTTACACTGGCGAGGAAAACAACCTTAGTGGTAAAGAAATTGATTCTGGACCGATGCATGGTAAGGACTACTCTCCTTAGATGAAGGATGAGGTCGAAATCATAACTTGGCCCTCAAAACAAAGTCTACAAAGGGGTGAGAGTAGTGGAAGCCAACCCTTAAAGTCTAAGGATGATCCTCCAGCCCCTTGATAGTGTGCTCGGGATTTGATTTCTCTTTGTTTTATATATGATTGTTTTGGCCCAACTTGAGGCCTTTGTACATATCAACATACACCCTCTTTTTTTTTTCTTTTTTTTTTTTTTATGTATAATGCCTTTACTGAGTCACTTATTATCAAATGTTTATGGGTGGATTTTCATCTCTAGATGGGTCTTTCCGTAGCTTTTACTATCAATCTGACCCTTACTGGTTAGCTTAGCTGCCGCCAGCTTGACTTATGTTTCTTTTATACGTACCCAGATTTAGACTCAGTTGATTCTTGGCTAACCTTCCTTGTCCTTTGTAACGGATTTTGGCTTGTGACCCGACTCTTTGCTCGGGATAGCCTCTCACCGTCTTGTATTTCGACCAAGCAGTGTTCTAGGATCCTTGTCCCCTTTTTACCCTATTTTTCCCGTGTAAACAAGTCACCAAGGATGTCTCCTGGTTTTATCTGTTTACAAGAGTTTACCGAATCGTTAGTTTTTTAAGCTAGCACAGTAAAACACATCTCACAAGGTTTTTCCCAATGGTGTACCCAAGTGCTTTTTCCAGTGCAATTGACATCTTCAAGGTGGCCAGATTGCTAATAGTGTTTTGTATAAGGTTGTTTATCTCTTCATTGAGTGTCAAGACTTGTGACTACGAGAGTGTAATGCACAAGCAAGGTCTGGAATCACTATAACAGGCATACGGGTAGTAGTTTTGTGTTATGTTTTGAGAATGGTGTAACTACAGATCAATGTAGCTTGTAAGCAACATTACATATAGTGCATTTGAGGACTAGAGTGACTAGATGTCTAGCCCATGAGTTTTTGCCCAGTTGGAGGGTTTTCTCACGTAAATCAATCAACGTATTTTTTTTGTTTTCCACACTTAAATTTCATTGATTACCTTTGTGTTGGGCTATTTTTGTAATCTTGACTAATCTAAAAATTGGTAACTAATTGGATTAACAACCCATTAACCCATTAACCAATTCCAAACCATGTTTTGGTTGTTAGGTATAGACAATCTTGAAAGGAGTCTTGCCTGTGGAACGATTGACCATTCTGTTATATGCAAATCCTGCTTGAGAACGATCAAGATCCCAACGCTTAGGTTTTGTCCCCATGATACAACGTAACATGTTGCCCAAAGTACAATTCACCACTTCAGTCTATCCTAAATTTCTCCCATAAGGTCCTCCAAATGTGGTTAAGAAATTGGACATCACGATCAGAAGTGATAGTCTTAGGAACCCCATGTAGACCACCACCTCCCGAAAAAACAAGTCTACCACATTACTTGCATCCACAATTCACTTACAGGAGATAAAATATGCCATTTTGTAAAACCGATCAACCACAACCTGATGGAACCCCTCCCTCGCTGAGTACGCTGCAACCCAAGCACAAAGTCAATTACAAATCTACCCAAATCGTCTTTAGAACTGGTAGGTGAGTGTACAAACCAGTTTTCTGAACCTATCCCTTTAACTCCTGGTACACCTAATAATGCTGAATTAACTTACATCCACATCTCTTTCCAAACTCATGTCGAATTCCTACCACTCTAGATGCATAATTCATACCTTCCAGAATCTCCTCAGTCCTCCCCTCTTTCACTTGCAAAAGATGGAATGGAATTGTCGAATCCTAGAAGTTGAGCAACAATAACAACATTTTAAATATTAGTTTGGAAAAACAACTAAAGAAAAATCAAACAACTTAATTATTACGTGTAGTGATTGGACAACAATTCTTTTTGACTTTCGAGCATTCTTTGGAATTATTGAGTCAACCATACATTGAAATTTAAGAAAATAAAACTTGGAATAAAAAACTAAAAGATGTAATATTATTGATAATATGTAAACTATGAAATTATAAATAATAAAAATTAAAAAAGAAAGAAAAAACGTATAATATCTGCTCTATTTTGACCAATGGTAAATCTTCCTATTACGTCCATCGGGAAGTCAATCTCGTAAGGAGCGTAATTGGCTTTGGCCGTGGTTTGAAGGGCATTATTATTGCCATTATCATATAATGAATCTCCAAAAATGAAGTAACAAGAAACCTGTGGAGCTCTACCATAAACCCATAAACGAAGATAAACCGAAATCAACACTACTGTTACATGACACATTTTAGAGAAAAAAAGTTGAGATATATATAATAGGATATGTGGTGAACCGAATAAAGAGGTAGGTGAAGAAAGTGGAAGTTGAAAACGTTATTAGTATTGCTTTTTCAGGTTTCATAATATGGATAAATTTATTTATGTGGAAATGGTGGAAAATATCACCTTTTTGACCGAGTTTTGTAAGAAAGTCACCATTTTAATAAGTTAAGTTTAAAAGGCACTAAAGTAAGTGATTTCCAAAAATTCCCTTACTTTACACATTCTCTTTCTTACTTTGAAATTTTATGATATTCTATTCTTGCATCTTCCTCTATAGCAGACCTCCAATGGAGGTTGAACATCATAACATTATCAATAAAACGTCATTGGATAATTAGTTTTTTGGCGCTACGCAGACTTCAATTTAAAAACCAATTTGGGTTCCTTTTCATTTGTTCTCCGAGTCTTTTGTAAACCTTAAGCTGGCTGTGTGAATTTTGAATCTAATTGAAAGGGCTTGGAGACAAATTGAAAAGGCTCGAAGACTATTCACAAAGTCTTAGAGACTACTTACAAAGTCTCGAAGATAAAAAATTAACAAAAAAAGTTGATGGTTAAAAAGGCTCGGAGACTATTTACAAAGTCTCGGAGATAATTGAAAATGCTCGGAGACTAATCGAAAAGGCTCGGATTATTGTTGAAAAGGCTTGGATATAGTGTTAAAAGACTTGGAGATTCAAAATTGACAAACCTATTCATAAAAATGAAAAAGCTCGGATTACTGTTGAAAATGCTCGGACAATGCATTAAAAGGCTCGGAGACAGTGTTAAAAGGCTCGGAGATTCAAAATTGACAAATCTATTCATAAAAATGAAAAAGCTCAGATTACTATTTAAAAAGCTCGAAGACTATTTGAAAAGGCTCGAAAAAGGTTTTAAAAGGCTCGACGTTTCAAAATTGACAAATCTATTCATAAAAATGAAAAAGCTCGGATTACTGTTGAAAAAGCTCAGACAATGTATGAAAAAGCTCGGAGACAGTGTTAAAAGGCTCGGAGATTCAAAATCGACAAACCTATTCATAAAAATGAAAAAGCTCGAATTACTATTTAAAAAGTTCGGAGACTGTTTGAAAAGGCTCAGAAAAAGTTTTAAAATGCTCGAAAACCCAAATCTTCATCTTTTTGCAGATTCTGGTCGACTTTAGGACTGTAACGCCATCACCGGTGGGTTCGCCGTGAGATTTTCAGTCAAATTTCTTATAGCCGTGAGATTTTCAGTTAGATTTCTCTCTCTCTCAACTTTTTTCTCTCTAGGTTTGAAAAGACACAAACTAACAAAATAAAGGTAGTTTTTGTCTGGTCACCTAAATATGTGCCTTTTAATCTTGAATTAGTAAAGTGGTGATATTCTCACAAAAACCGCCCCAAATAGTGACAAAAAAATTTTGAACCCATCTATTTATGTGTGGTAGACTCTTATACAACACAACTCAAAATCCTTGGAATTGTAGAATTTTGATTAATTTCATTTAGATTGTATCATATTCATTGGTCATATTTTGTTATAGAAGAAAAACAACAATATGAACTTTAAATATATTTTTGTTTCTTGATCATATATATATATATATGGCTGCCCTTGGGTGCAACGTTACAAATTGCAATATATAAAATTTTGACTGTGATCATGTCTTCTTCGATATAACCACATCAACTAATATATGATTTCATGATTTAACATGCGATCATAATAATTTAATTGTGTGATCATATGCAATTCATATGCGATAACATTATATATATTTGTGATCAAATGCAGTCATATGTGTTCACATACTATTGTATCGTGTAATGTTGCACTGAAGAATGACCCATATATATATAATTGCATGTTAATCAATAAATATTTTACAGGAAAATTTTGGAATTTTTTCAATATATAACTAAATGGATTTTAACAAAATATGTATTGATACTACATAGACAATAAACTTTTTAATCCATATATTAGAATTATGGAAATTTATTGACTTTGATGAATTAAATAAAATTTAAATAATTTTATTGAAAAATTGAGAAAATAAATACACGGTTTTCTTAATTAAAATTGGAGAATTTATTTTTGGTAAATTAAATTTAAATTTTGAAAAAAAAAAAATTACTATTTGATTCTACTACCAAATGAATGTAATAAAATTATTCTTATAATATGAAAGTGAACTAATCAATTGATGGTAAGATTATAAACTTCATGATAATGGTATTCTATATTTTCTTTCACAAATACTTAATTTTTGGTCAACGAAAGAAATTGGTTTTTGTGAGCAATTTATAAAAAGGGTTAAAATCATTTTCATCCCTTTAGTTTATCATATTTGCCATTCTAGTCCCTCTAGTTCCAGTATCAGTATTCCTCCGTTAGGTCCAAGCGGTTTACTAATAATCCTTATTTTTGTCCCTACCGTCCAATTCTGTTAGGGTTTTCAATTTCCGTCAATGGTACAAGGGTAAAATGGTAACTTACATAATTGATGGTATATTAATAATTGAAAAATAAAAAAAATTAAAAATTTTGATTTAATAAAAAAACTATTATTAAAAAAAATCAAAAATCTCTCTCTCTCTCTCTCTCTCTCCCCCCCCCCCCCCCCCCTGAAAAATCACCAAATTCACCACAACCCATCTCTTCATAATCACCACCACCACCAAACCCTGGCCACCACCCTTTAAAAAAAATACTCATTTCTCCATAAAAACAATATTCATTTCTCCATCTTCTTTCATTCACAACTAAATCCAATACAAAATCACAATCATCACCCAACCTCATATTCATTAGATTCACCAAAAAAAGAAAAAAATTTTAAATTTTTTATGTGATTCATCAAGAATCGACTCTGTGAGATGGAGTTTAGAAGGGGTTCGTTCACGGTTTCTGACGAACATATCGACGACGTTGATGGCTGGGGTTTGGTGTTCAGCAACTGGTGAAGCTTTCTAGCAGGGCGGTGATGGATGACTCACGGCGGCATACGTTGGCACTCAAGTCAACGAACGGTGGTGGTGGCTATGTAATCTGGGTTGTTCTTCATCTCCATTAGAAATTAAAAAAAATATAAAAAATTTATGATGGTTGGATACTTGGATGTTATTTGATGGTTGTGGGATTTTTATGGTGTTTTCAATGTGTGTGTTGTGTTAAATTTTTTTTATGTATGTAATTTTTTGAATGATTGAATGAAGTTAGGTGAGGATGAAGATAATTTAAGTTAATTTTTTAGTTTTTTTTAAAAAAAAACTTTAATTGAACTTGGGTTGTGTTGATGAACTAAGTTTTGTTTTGTATTGATTTTGTTTTTTGAATTCTGAGTTTTGTGCTGGTAGTGACGTTGTGTTTGGTGGCGATGGGTCGGGGCTCGGGGTGGTATGCCACAAATGGTTGATATCTCCACTCTTTTTAAAATCAGGGGCAGTAGGGTCATTTTGCCCTCTGTACATGTCAGACATCCAAATTTTAAAGGAAATCTTAACAGAAGGACCTAACAGAGGAATACTGGAACTAGAGAAACTAGAATGGCTAATAGGTTAAACTAGAGGGATGAAAATAAATTTAACCCTTATAAAAATACAACTGTTGATGTTCTCGGAATAACTTTGGCACCAATTGATAATCTATAGTTTCAGCAACCAAACCAAATTGACTAAAATGATGAAATTGGTTAAGCGAAAATGCTTTATCTAAGGAGGAAGAAGCCGATCTGAAGTTGAAGAAGAAACTAATCTAAGGAAGAAGACTTGAGCGTTTTTTTTTTTTTTTTTTTTTTTTTTTTTTTTTTTGGAAAACACGGAAAACATGTTTAAGATGTTTTCTTGTTTTTTGATTTTAACAGTAGTTTTGTTTTTAATATTTTTCTTAATTTTTTGTTTAAAAAAAATTAGAAAACGATTACCGAATGCGAATCTAAAATTGTTTTCGGAAAAACAAAAACAAAATCGAGCCCAAAATTTTCTACCTGACAGGCGCTTAATTGTTTTAATTTGCTACAATCTCAATTCACCTCTCTCTTGGGTTGCTTTACGGTTCAACAATTGATAACAAAGTTTGGTGCTCTTGATTTTTTTATTAGACTTAATTATCTTAGAGCAAATGGTAATTATAGGTGACAATTGTTTTAATTTGAGAATATATATATATATATATATATATACAGGTGAGGACCCACCTTAAGGCCAGGTGGGGCCCATGCCTTACCTCAAAATTTATTTTAAAAATAGATTTTGCTTTCAGTTATATATATATATATATATTAAATAACCATAATGATTGCAAAAAGCTTCTTGATAAAACTGGTATTCTGTCTTCTTTTTGTATTGGTGATAGTGGTTCATGTCCTATCATATACATTTTTCAAAGAAAATGAATATCTTTTTTCACAAATTTAATTTTATCATGTAATTTTAATAATTTTTTATGCCTTTTTTATTTTACCATCTTTTCCAATTTCTTTCTCAAATTTTCATCTAATTCCGAAAAAAAAAAACAATTTATTTTCTTTTTTCCGTCATTGTCAACTTCTTAACTACTTTCAATTTGTGGTTACTTAATTCAATTTATCTTACGTTAAATTATCTATTAGTATTTTGATCTTTTACTATTTCTAATAGTTTTAGTTTCCAATCAATAAACCCTAAAATCTCAAATTTGAATTTATTATATTAAAATAGTCCATCTATTATTATCATTCATTTTATTTTATCCTTAGTATTTGTAAGATCCTTGATTTGTATTGGCTTGATTCCACTGCAAAACTCTCTATATTTGTAATAAGTGTTGCTTAGGTAGTTCTTGGTGAAAAGAAGCTTCAAATGTTAAAAACAACGTCTTATGCAAATATTGTCTTCAATGGGAACATCGCATTTTTGGATGCTAAGGTATCAAGATTCTTCTTTCTCTTGCAAGGCATACGCGCACACACACACACAATTTATTCATGTGTGTCCCTGCATCTTTGTGAAAACATTTGGTATAATACATTCACACACATTTAAGTATACTCATGCATTGGTCTCATATAGACATACATTGTAGAATTGCATGTTTTATCACTATCGCTTAGATATGACATACTTGTGTGACATTGTGTTTATTTGTTTGTGTTTATTAAATTTTGGACTTGAACATGATCTCATATGATTCCTTATTGAGTCCCGGTCATTTCGGTTACTCATTCATTAGGTTTCGAATCCAAACGATGTAGCTACACAACTTTGCATTCCCATTCGTTAAGTTGTCTTCGTCATCATTTTCCAAGATGAATTCTCAACCTTTTTGAAAAGTCTTGTAGTCTTCGTTATGCGTGAAGGAGTCACAATTCGTAATCCGAAGACGGATTCGAAATCGGAGTTCAGATGCCTGAATACGGCCGAAGAACGTGAGAGATGTGCGAGAGGAGCAAGATTGGCTAAAGGCCAACCTTTGTGTGCCACGTGTGCCACACGGCTAGAGTGCCTCTCTGCTCATGTGTGGCACATGTGCCCCACACGTGGATGTGACGTGGCACTCTTCAATTGGGTGCTTTCTTCCCTCTCTCTCTCTTTTAAAAAGCATCCTCCTTCCCTCCAAATCATAACTTGAAGAAAATTGAATAGAAAAATTTCTGCAGAATTTTTCAACATTTTAGTTTTCTTATTTCGATCATAACTCTCTCATACGAACTCGAAATCAAAGCTAAAAATGTTGGTCTTGAAGAGAGCTACAAACTCCAAGCATTTTCAGAGTCATTTGAGTTCGTGATTTTTCGCATTTGGTAGATTTCAGTCCATGACTCAAGTGTTGTATGTGAAACATCTTCTTCTTAGTTTCTCTTTTGATCATCTCTTTTAATCTTTATATTTGATTGATGAAATGTATTAAGAAGAATGTTAGATTACATGCTCGGTTTGTTTGATTGATTGTTTTGTTGAGTTTTAGTCTTGTGATCTCATTTGAACATATTTTGCTAGACTTGATGTATCTTGAAATTGATTCTAGAAATGATATATGTGATGTGTCTCATGATATTTTCTAGGTTTAATTTCATGATCTAAGAATTAAGATTTTTGTGATATACTGAATATTCTTATCTTGTTCTTATTGATATACATGCCTTGATTTCTTGGTACATTTTGAAAGCATATCCTAGAATATATCTAAGCATGTTTATAGAGTTTGATTGATCATCTTGCTTTATTTGTCTTGTGATATCATTGCCTTGTGGAAAGGTTGAAGTCTTTTGTTAACGTGAGTGAAGCCTTGATTTGAGCAAGAAGACTTGGATAGGAAAGTGTTCCGTATAGCCAAGCATGAAGTCTTGGTTAGGATCAAGAGGATTCGGATAACTAAGCAAAAGTCTTAGCTAGGAGTTTAGTACTCCGAATGGTTAAGGTAGGAAAGCTTGACTAGGATCATTTATGATCTAGATAGCTAAGCAAGGAAATCTTCCTAGAGGATTCAGAGCCTTGGATAGGGAGTTGCTCTCTAGAGGTGTAGGACACATCTTGGATAGCGAGTAGGCTAGGTGGTTCACTAAGCCATGAGGGTAGATTAGGAGTTGATAGTTTATGGTGGATATCATTTGTTGATAGCCTTGAGTGTGTAAGTCCTTTTCATATAGTGGAATGTTTTACTGATGGTTGTGGTTATCAACTCGTGGATGTTTCCTCTTTGAGGTTTACCATGTAAAAATACTTGTGTCCATTTTCGCTTTACTTTTTATTATCTTCCATATCATGTATTTATTGTATATCTTGTATATTGATTTTTACATGTATTGACTCATACTATACAATTGTTAAATCATATCAAATGTATATTTCATTCTTGTAATCCGTAATTTTTGAAGTTGGAAGAAATTGGGACTATACCTATTCACCCCCCTCTAGGTATAATATACACTACATCTCTCTAGGGAATTTCATTTGGTATCAGAGCAGGTGTCTAGATGCACTTAGATAGATCCTTTCTTTGTAGTGTTTGTGTTTGATTTGTGATAGTCATGATTAAGGAAGTTTGTTCCTATGTGGCTTCTTTTGTGGAACCCATTGACTTAGATGAGAAAAATATCAATGATCTTATTCTTGAAAATGAACGCTTATCCAAAGTCAATGTGTACCTTAATAAGAAGCTAGATAATCATGGTCTAGGCTTAAAAGATTTTAATGAACTTCAAGACTAGATTCTAAGTCTAGAAATGAACCTTAAGGATAGTAATGATAGACTTGGCATCTTGAAGCTAGAAATTGAGCAAAAGGATAATTCTCTTGTTAGTGCTTGAAGGCTCAAAAACATACTTAAAGCCAAACTTAGTGAGCACTTAAATCAAGAGGGAAAGTATGAGCAATGGCTAAATAAATAACATGAAGATGTTAGGAAAAGTGATGATATCTTAGAAAAATATGCCATTAAAAATAGGATGCTTAGTGACAAATTTGATGAGGCAAGTAGGATGATTAATAAGATGTCATCTAGTTCTACCAAGATAGAAACTCTCATCAAGAGTGGAAAGCATCCTAGTGACAAAAGAGGTTTAGGTTATGTTAATGATATGATTACTCCTTCTACTAACAAATCTACTTTTGTCAAAGCAAGTGGTGAAAAAAATGTAGGTACTCTCTCTCAAGGTAAAGCTATAAAAGCTACCGGAGGTGCCCTTCATCAACAAGGAACTTAAATGGAAGATCACAACAAGATCAACGTCAAGGAGACCCAACCTCTAATGCAAGAGGTAGAGCATCAAAGGTTGGATTTCAAAGAGGTAGAGTTGTGAGAAGACCAAATGCTTTGGAAGCAAATGCGAATGGTAAAATTCTCAAATTATACTTATATGTCATCATGGTAATATGGTAGGACATATTCAACCTAAATGCTTTAAATACATTGAGAAATGCAAACTTGATAATGCTTATCATTATGTCATTAAATATACCTAGGCAATCATCCATGTATGGATATAGAAATAGACCTAGGAAGACTTTGGAAAATCATGTCATGAAGAAACTTGTTGATGACTTGGTTGCTAAAGCTTGTGTTCTGCCTCACTCTACAATGCATAAGAAAGTTGATAATGCTTTGTTTGATATTTTTGGAAATGTGACCAATGAGGTCAAGGTGCATGATAAAAAGTCTAACATTGAGTCAAAGCATGTTAGTGGTAAGTGTGGGAGGCGTATTGTGAAGAGCGTATGGGTTAGAAAAGAAACACCTAAATGTCTAGTTGCACAATATGCTTTAAGAGCCAACTCCTCCTATTCTTGGTACCTAGATAGTGGTTGCTCTAGGAACATGACAGGAAACAACGAGTTCTTTAGGAATCTTGTGTTAAAGGATAGAGGTTGGCTCACTTTTGGTGATGGCACAAAAAAGAATGTTCTAGGCAAGGGAACAATATGTATCCCCGGATTGCCTAAACTTGGAAACACTTTGTATGTTGATGGGTTATAAGCTGACTTGATAAGCATTACTCACTTGTGTGAAATCTTTGAGGATGGTAGCTTTAACAAATATGTGTGCACTATAATTGATAAAAAGGGCAATGTTGTCTTAAAAGTCAAAAGGTCTATAGACAATTGCTATTGTCTTGAGATAGATCCCCTAACTTGCAACATGGCACATGAGTGCAACAAGCTTGATTTGTGGCATCAACGTTTGGGCCACATGAACTTTAAGAACTTAAAGAAGCTTTAAAAAGGTAGCATTGTTAGAGGTTTACCTAGTCTTTGTAGGAAGCTAGAAAGTGTTTGTAAACCTTGTCAATTAGGTAAACAAACTAAAGTGTCTCACAAGAAGAGCACTTCTATAGCTACCAAGAAGCCTTTGGAACTTGTGCACATTGCCAATAATCTTGTAAAGAAACATACTAGAAAAGCTTGGATTATAAAGTATGATTTGAAAAATGTTCCTACTCATTCTTCTAAACATGTTTCAAATGATAACTCTTTGAATGTTGTGCATGATAATGATAATCATATGAAGAAGAATGTTAAGAAATTTTGGATGAAAAAGAGTGTTTGACATGATCATATGCATAGTCTTGATAATATTTTTATTAATGCCAATAATGATGTGTTTAACATGAGAGATATCTTTAAAGAGAAGATTGTTGATAATTTATCTATTAGATATAATGTTGCCATGAAAAATGATCATGATGGTTTATGTTTTTGTGCACCCCAAGACCAAATGGGTCAAGGGTGAGTGTTCTTACCATTAGTGTAAGTTGCACATGTGAATTAGCTTATGATTAGTATCTAATTTTGAGTAACTTAGCTCGCTAACTTTGTTTCTCTACGACTTTGACATGAACTTAGTTATCTCACATAATTGTTATGATGGTTAAAATCTATTGATTAACTTTTGAGAAGTTATTTTATTGGAATCTATATGGTGACAATCATGTTAAGATTTTTGGTGAAAGTCATTTTTTTTTAGTTGAAATGCATAGTCTTTAGTCTCTTGGAATCGACACATCAACAACTTGTTGTCATGAGGACAAACAAGCCAAGAGGACTCATAAAAAGGGTGAAGACTGTACATTTAATGAAAATAGCTTGCGAAGGTATCTCTAAATCAAATTGCTTACTTACTTAAATTTTCATCTCTCAACTCATTGTTTGTACCACTTCATGAAGCATGTCATATTAGAGAACTTGTATAGTGTTTATATGGTCTTTTTTGACATTTTCTCTTTTAAGATCTTTTGGTGATAATTGATCACAATGATCTTAATCATGAAGTGTGTTGTCAAGTGAGTTTGAAATTAGTACATTGCGGCTGGAAGTGCATGCACACAATTACTTTGGATGAAACAAATCTTTAAGGATTATGATGTAGAACAAGGAAAAATGACACTTTATTGTGATAATTTAAGTGCCATTAATATCTCTAAATATCCGGTTCAACACTCCCGCACAAAGCACATCGATATTAGGCATCATTTTATTAGAGACCTAGTTGAACATTCAATTGTTACTCTAGAGCATACGCCTACTAAAAACAACTTGCGGACTTGTTCACAAAGCCTTTGGACAAAGAGAGGTTTAAAACTCTTAGAATGTCCATTGCCATAATTAGTGTTGATTGATGTCTATGTGTGATTGTGAGTGGTTCGATGAGCAAAACTTACTTGAATATGAATATCTTTGAGAGCTACTCACTTGAGAAGTAATGATCTTAAACAAGTATCTTTTATTGTTTTTAGATCATGCACTGAAGCTTGAAAATCTGATTTTTGAAAAGTGCACGAGTGCTTCTCTTATATGTTTTAGTATTTTGAGTTTATGTGGTTGAAAGTATGTAGATTATGGATGCATCTAGAAGCCTATTGCTTAGTACATGATAGATGACCTATGGTATGTATCCATTTTGCTTCGGCTCTACATAGTATTCAACGAGCACCCTCATGGAAAGGGCTACACACCTTGGTTATGAAGCCACCCAATATAGGAAAGGGCTACGCCATTGTGATGATTGAAAGCCGCCATGAGGTGTATATGTTAGAAAAATCAAAGAAGTGTTGAAAAGAAGTGTTTAAAAGAATCATTTAAAATATCTTTGATTCATAGCCTAAAAGAAATGAAAAATAAAAAGGCTAAATGGTGTATAGTTGAGAATTGTTAAATGCTCGGATTGTCAAATAAAAATGTGTAAACGAGCCACTTGCACACACATGCTAAAATTTTGATATCTATTCTTTTAAAGCAAAAAACTTGGATGAATTTCGGTTTGACCTATTTTTGGAAACTCTTTAGTTAGATAGGTGTGGAAATTGTTTGCATGTTGAAATCACAATTACTCCTACTATATATGTGAGAAGCATTCACACACACACACATATTTTTTTAGAGATTAATGAAAATCTATGATTCTCTCTTAGACTTTGAAAAGTGATGAAATATCCTCTCTTATTGCTTGATTGTGTGAATGTGTAAGTCCCTTGTGAACAAATCTACTTGATGATAATATGTGGAGCATATGTTTAAGGGGAGCTTTAGTTTATTTAACTTCGCTTTCTATACGATTTGTTTGCTTAATATCTCGTCTTTATATCGCGTGTCCTTTGTCTATTCCTTAACAAAAAGAGGGAGAAAATGTATACCTCACCATGTTTGATATGGGGGAATCCATGTTTCATATAGGGGAGAAAGAGAGTATATACCTCACCATGTGTGGAGAAACGCTCCAAATGTGTGAGTCTTGTTCCTCTTTGTGTATGATTGAGACATTGACTTAAGGGAGAGAATTCTTGTCTTAAGGGAGAGAAAAGAATTCTTGTTTAAAAAGGTAAAGGAGATTAGGGAAAGCTTTAAAGAGAACATTTATTTGAGATAAAGCGTTTGTTTGAGATAAGGTTATTTTCTTTCTTTATTTGACTTGTGTTTGCATCATTTGCATCACTTAGATCATTGCCTTGTGGAAAGGTTGAAGTCTCTTGTTAAGGTGAGTGAAGCCTTAATTTGAGCAAGAAGACATGGCTAGAAAAGTGTTCCAGATAGCCAAAGCACGAAGTCTTAGTTAGGATCAAGAGGATCCGGATAACTAAGCAAATGTCTTAGCTAGGAGTTTGGTACTCCGGATGGTTGAGCTAGGGAAGCTTGACTAGGATCATTTGTGATCTAGATAGCTAAGCAAGGAAATCTTCCTAGAGGCTTGAGAGCCTTGGATACGGAGTTGCTCTCTAGAGGTGTAGAACACATCTTGGATAGAGAGTAGGCTAGGTGGTTCACTAGGCCTTGAGGGTAGGTTAGGAGTTGATAGCTTATGATGGATATCATTTGTTGATAGCCTTGAATGTGTAAGTCCTTTTCATATAATGGATTGCTTTGCCGATGGTTGTGGTCATTCTACCCGTGGATGTTTCCTCTTTAAGGTTTACCATGTAAAAATACTTTTGTTCATTTTCGCTTTACTTTTTATTATCTTCCATATCATGTATTGATTGTATCTCTTATATATTGATTTTTACATGTATTGACTCGTACTATACAATTGTAAAATCATTTCAAGTGTACATTTCATTCTTGTTATCTGCAAATTTTGAAGTTGGAAGAAATTGGGACTATATCTATTTACCTCCTCCCCCCTACCTCTCCTCTTCTAGGTATAATATACACTACATCTCTCTTAAGCAATATAGTGTATAATATACCTAGAGGGGGGGTGAATAGGTATAGGCCCAATTTCTTCCAAATTCAAATTTTACAGAATACAAGAATGAAATGCACATTTGATGTGCCTGAACAAATGAATTGTTTTAGTCAACACATGCGGAATATCAATATACAAGTGATACAATCATTACAACATATGAAAGATAAGGAAACATGAAAAAAAAAAAATTAACACATCTGTTTTTACATGGTAAAGCTCCAAAGAGAAAACATCCAGGGGTTGATACCATAACCACCGGCAAAGCAATCCACTATATGAAAATGACTTACACACTCAAGGCTATCAAAAAATGATATCCACCATAAGCTATCAACTCCTAATCTACCCGCAAGGCCTGGTGAACCACCTAGCCTACTCCCTATCCAAGGTGTGTCCTACACCTCTAGAGATCTACTCCCTATCCAAGGCTCTCAAGCCTCTAGGAAGATTTCCTTGCTTAGCTATCTAGATCACAAGGATCCTAGTCAAGCTTCCCTAGCTCAACCATCCGGAGTATCACACTCCTAGCTAAGACTTTTGCATGACTATCAGGACCATATGTCCTAACCAGGTCTTCTTACTCTAATCAAAGCTTCACTTACTTTGAGAGAGGCTTCAACCTTTCCACAAGGCAATGATCTAAGTGATGCAAATTATGCAAGCACAATCAAATAAAGCAAGATGATCAATCAAGCTCTATGAGCATGTTCAATGATAATCTAGAATATGCTTCCAACAACAATCACAATTGTATCTAGAAATCAAAGCATGTGAATCAATAAGAACAAGATATGAATATTCAATATATCACACAAAAATCTTAGTTCTTAGATGATTAAATTTAACCTAGAAAATAACATGAAGCACATCATATACAACATTTCTAGAATCAATTTCAAGATTAGTCAAGTTTAGCTAATTATGTTCAATTGAGATCACAAGACTAAAACTCAACAATCAATAGATCAACCACCCCTAGAATATGATCTAACAACATTCTAAACACATATCATCTATCAATTAGGAAGATTAAAAGCGATGATCAAAAGATGAAGTGAGAAGAAAAAGTTTCACATACAAAAGTTGAGTCACGGACTGAAATCAGCTCACTGAGAAAAAATCACGAACTCAAATGACTCTCAAAATGCATGTGATTTGTATCTTTCTTCAAGACCAACAATTTTGGCTTTTGAATCACTCAATTTTGAGTTTGTATGAGAGAGTTATGATCAAAATAAGAAACCTAAAATCATGAAGAAATTCTGCACATTCTTTCTTTTTCAATTTTTCTTCTTGGAATAAATAGAAAGGAATGGAGAGCATTTAAAAGAGATAAAGATGGAAAAACGGGCAGCCAATCAAGACATGCCACCTCAGCTCCACGTGTGGACCGCATGTGGCACACGAGGTCTACACGTGGCCTCCAAGCTTGGCCGTTGGCCACTCTTGCTCCTCTCGCGCTCCACGCACGTTCTTCAGCCGTATTCGGGCATCCAAACTCTGAATTTGAATCTGTTTCGGATTACGAACCATGACTCCCTCATGCACAATGAAGACTACAAAACTTCGCAAAAATATTGAGAATTCATCTCTGAAAAACACGACAAAAACAACTCAACGAATGAGAACGCAAAGTAGCGTAGCTACATCGTTTGGACTCGAAACCTAATGAATGAGTAACCGAAATGACCAGGACTCAATAAGAAATCATATGAGATCATGTTCAAGTCTAAAATACAATAAACACAAACAAATAAACACATTGTCACACAAGTATGCCATATCTAAGCGATAGTCATAAAACATGCAAATCTACAATGTTTGTCAATACGAGACTAATGTATGTGCATACTTAAATGAGTATGAATGTGTTATACCAAATGTTTGCACAACGATGCAGGGACACACATGAATGAATTTTGTGTGTGTGTGCACTTATGTTTTTCCAGAGGAAGAAGAAACTTGATACCTTAGCATCCAAGAATATGATGTTCCCCTTTAAGACGATATTTGCACAAGATGTTGCTTCTTCACATTTGAAACTTTTTTTCAAACTTTTTTTCACCAAGAATCACCTAAGCAACAACTATTACAAATATAGAGAGTTTTGCAATGGAATCAAGCCAACACAAATCTAAGATCTTACAATCTCCCCCTTTCGCTATTCGATGGCAAAACCTCATCCTCACCATACAATTTTCAATCCAATAAACTCAAGGCTGATAGCATTCTCTCATCCTCACATTACAAAGAGATCACTAGACTAAAAGGTCTTCAAGTCTTCTTATGTCTTTAAGAATCCCTTCTTTGAACTTCAAAGAACCTATGAGAAAAGAAGCAAACCAACAAGAGATCTTCTTCCAAAGAAGAATGGTGAGATATTTTCACATAAACAAATAAAAACTCCTTTATCCCTAACAAAAATGCATTATTTCAAGCAAATGAATGTTTTCACATTAACACTATGTTTGGCAAGAGGGAGGGAGAATATAAGGGATGGATGAATTAAGAGGGAGAGAGAGTATGAGGGATGGAGAGGATAACATATATCCTTCATATTGTTTGGTATTGAAAAGAGGGTTGAATGGATGGATTGATATTTAATTTATAAAATTACTATATTGCCCTTTAAAAAATTGAAGGTTAGTATAAAATTGGAGGGCATTATAGTAATTCCTCTCTAATCTTCTCTCCCTCCTCTCATCCATCATTAATTGGAAGGATCCAAAATGGTGGGCCCAAGAGGATTTGCTCTCTCTCCTCTCCTCCTCTCCCTCCCTCTCATCCCTCCAACCAAACAAAGGATTTGATCTCTCCTTCTAACCCTCTCCCTCCCTCCATTTCTCCATCCAACAAAACACAGCTTAAAGCTCTCCCTAAGATCCTTAACACAATTAGACAAGAATTCTTTTCTCCCACTTAAAACAAGAATTCTTCCCCTTAAGACAAAGTCTCCATTAAAGCATAAAGAGATACAAAACTCACACATTTGGAACATTTCTCCACACATGGTGAGGTATACATTTTTCTCCCCTATATCAAACATGGATTCCCCCATATCAAACATGGTGAGATATACAATTTCTCCCCATTTTTGTCAAGGAATAGCCAAAGAACACAAGAGATAAAGAACAAGATACTAAGCAAACAAATCGTATAGAAAGCGAAGTTGAATAAACTAAAGCTCCCCCTTAACATATTCTCCACATATTATCACCAAGTAGATTTGTTCACAAGGGACTCACACATTCACACATTCAAGCAATAAGAGAAAATATTTCATCACTTTTCAAAGTCTAAGAGAGAATCATAGATTTTCATTAATCTCTCAAAAATATTCTCACATTGCTAATGAATCGAGCACATAAGCAAAATATGTGTGTGTCTATGTGTGTGAATGCTTCTCACATATATAGTAGGAGTAATTGATATCAACATGCAAACATTTTCCACACCTATCCAACTAAAGCGTTTCCAAAAATAGGTCAAACTGATATTCATCCGGGTTTTTGCTTTAAAAAAATAGATTTCAACATTTGAGTGTGTGTGTGCATGTGACTCGTTTACTCATTTCTATTTGACAACCCGAGCATTTCACAATTCTCAACTATACACCAATAAGCCTTTTATTTTTCATTTCTTTAAGGCTTAGAATCAAAGAAATTTTTTTTTTAATGATTATTTTCAACATTTCTTTGATTTTTCAAACATAAACATATACACTTCATGGCGGCTTTCACTCTTCACAATGGCGTAGCCATTTCCTACATTGGGCGGCTGCACAACCAAGGTGTGTAGCCCTTTCCATGAGGGTGCTCGTTGAATACTATGTAGTGTTGAAGTAAAATGGATACATACCATAGGTCATCTATCATGTACTAAGAAATAGGCTTCTAGATACATCTATAATCTACATACTTTCAACCAGATAGAATCAAAAACTAAAACATATAAGAGAAGCATTTGTGCACTTTTCAAAAAATAAGATTTTCAAGCTTAAGTGCATGATCTAAAAGCAATAAAAGTATTTGTATAAGATCACTACTTCTCAAGTGAGAGGCTCTCAAAGATATTGATGTTACAATTAAGTTTTGCTCATCAAGTCACTCAACAATCACACAAAGACACTAATCAACACAAATCATGCCAATGGACATTCTTAGTGTTTTAAACCTCTCTTTGTCCAAGGACTTTATGAACAAGTCCGCAAGTTGATTTTTAGTAGGCATATGCTCTAGAGTAACAATTGAATGTTCAACTAGGTCTCTAATAAAATGATACCTAATATATATGTGCTTCGCGCGGGACATGCTTACAACAACACACATCATGATTAAGATCAATGTGAACAATTATCACCAAAAGATCTTAAAAGAGCAAATGTCAATGAGAACCATCAGAACAATATACTAGTTCTCTAATATGACATGCTTCATGAAGTCGTATAACACAATGAGTTGAGAGATAGAAATTCAAGTAAGTAAGCAATATGATATAGAGATACCTTCGCAAGCTATTTTCATCAAATGCAAGGCCTTTACCCTTTTTTGATTCCTCTTGGCTTGTTTGTCCACATGACATTAAGTTATAGGTGTGCCAATTCCAAGAGACTAAAGACTATGCATTTCAACTCAAACAACAAAAATAATGACTTTTTCCAAAAGTCTTAACATGAACTTTCACCAAATAGATTTTAAAATTCAACTTCTTTAAAGTTAATCAACAAATTTTGACTATCATAGTGATTATGTGAGATAGCTAAGTTCATGCCAAGTTATAAAGATACAAAGCTAGGCTAGCTAAGTTTCTTAACAACTTGACACTAATCTTCAAGCTAATTCACATGTGCAATCTTACACTAATGGTAAGAGCACCCACCATTTACATATTTGATCTTGGGTGCACTAACACAAACAACATCATGATCATTATGCATGTCAATATGAAATTTAGAAGATAAATCATCAACTATCTTCTTCATGAAAAATCACTCATATTAAACTCATCATTATTGCCACGCAGAAATATTTCATCAAGACTATGACTATGATCATGCGAAACACTCTTTTTCAACCAAATATTCTTGACATTCTTCTTTTCATGATTATCAGTATCATGCACAACATTCAAAGAGTTATCATTAGAAACATGTTTAGAAGAATGACTATGAACATTTTTCACATCAAGCTTGGATTTGGTTCTTAAAGCATATTGTGCAACTAGACATTTAGGTGTGTCTTTTCTAACCCATACACTCTTCACAATATGCCTCTCACTTTTACCACTATCATGCTTTGACTCAATGTTAGATTTTTTAACATGCACCTTGACCTTATTTGTCGCATTTTCACATATATCAAACAAAACATTATTAATTTTCTTATACATAGTAGAGTGAGGCACAACACAAGATTTAGCAAGCAAGTCATCAACATATTTCTTCTCAACATGCTTTTCCAAGGTCTTCCTAAGTCTAATTCTATATCCATACATGGATGATTGCCTACGACCATTCAAAGACATATCATGTAAAGCATTATCAAATTTGCATTTTCGAATGTATGCAAAACACTTAGGTTAATATATCTTACCATGTTACAATGATGACATATAGGTATAAATTTGAGAATTTTACCATTTGCATGTGCTTCCAAGGCATTTGGTCTTCTCACAACTCTACCTCTTTGAGATCCAACCCTTGATGCTCCTCCTCTTGCATTTGAAGTTAATGCTTTTTGACTTTGAGCTTGTTGAGATCGTCCATTGAAGTTCCTTGTTGATGTAGAGGCACCTCTGGTAGCTTTCATTGCCTTACCTTGAGAGAGAGTACCTACATTTGTTTCAACATTTGCTTTGACTAAAATAGATTTGTTAGATGAAGGAGTTTCCTTCTCATTGATATAACTCAAACCTCTTTTGTCACATGGATACTTACCACTTCTAATGAGGGTTTCTACCTTGTTTGAACTAGATGACATCTTGTTAATCATCCTACTTGCCTCATCAAGTTTATCACTAAGTACCATATTCTTAATGGCATATTTCTCTAAGATATCATCACTTTTCCTAACATCTTCACAAGATTTCTTAAGCCATTGTTCATAATTCTTCTCTTGTTTTTGGTGCTCACTAAGTTTGGCTTTAAGCACATTCTCAAGCTTCCATTTGCTCAATTTCTTGCTTCAAGATGCTAAGTCTATCATTGTTATCCTTAAGGTTCATTTCTAGACTTCGGATCTTGTCTTTAAGTTCATTTAAATCTTTTGAGCCTAGACCATGATTCTCTAGCTTCTTATTGACAAGGGATTTGATTATCACCACCAAATTAGCATTGATCAACTTCAACTTGTTGTTCTCTTCATTCTCCTTGACTTTTTCACTAGTAAGTTGAAGGCTCTTGTCATTTAGGCTTATAAAATCTTGATTTAAGGAGGCTTATAACTCTTCATCATATGAGGAGATTCCACTATCTTCACTACTTGAAGAGTTTTCACTTTCCTCATTACTGGAGGAGTATTCACTATTATCCACAGATTTTCCTTCATATATAGCCACGTGTGCAATATGATTGCAATATAATTCTACCTCTAGATCATCCAAGGACCCCTTTTCCTCTACTACATCATTCACACTCATCCATGATTTATCATTGATGGCTCTAATGTAGGCCTTCATTGTATTTCTCCAACAGGTGTAGTTACCACTATCCAAGAGTGGAGGTCTAGCACTATAGGCACCTTCTGGCATCCAATCACCCATAGCTCAAAAATACAACAAAGCAAAACTCAAACACTATAATATAGATCTATCGAATTGCTTATAAACACCCGCTCTGATACCAAATGAAATTCCCTTAAGCAATATAGTGTATATTATACCTAGAGGGGGGTGAATAGGTATAGTCCCAATTTCTTCCAACTTCAAAATATGTGGATTACAAGAATGAAATGTACACTTGATATGATTTAAACAATTATATAATATGAGTCAATACATGTGAAAATCAATATACAAGAGATACAATCAATACATGCTATGAAAGATAATGAAAAGTAAAGCAAAAACTTGACACATTTGTTTTTACGTGGTAAAACCTCCTCAAGAACCACCTAAGCAACACCTATTACAAATATAGAGTTTTTGCAATGGAATCAAGCCAATACAAATCAAGAACCTTACTTGTGTCCATTTTTGCTTTACTTTTTATTATCTTCCATATCATTTATTGATTGTATCTCTTGTTTATTGATTTTTACATTTATTGACTCATACTATACAATTGTTAAACCATATCAAGTGTACATTTCATTCTTGTTATCCGCAATTTTTGAAGTTGAAAGAAATTGGGACTATACATATTCACCCCCCCCCCCTCTAGGTATAACATACACTACATCTCTCTAGGGAATTTCATTTGGTATCAGAGCGGGTGTCTAGACGCACTTAGATAGATCATTACTTTGTAGTGTTTGTGTTTTTATTTGTGATAGTCATGATTAAAGAAGGTGTGTTCCTATGTGGCTTCTTTTGTGGAACCTAATGACTTAGATGAGAAAAAGATCAATGATCTTATTCTTGAAAATGAACACTTGTCTAATGTCAATAAGTCCCTCAATAAGAAACAAGATAATCATGGTCTAGGCTCAAAAGATTTCAATGAACTTAAAGACAAGATTCTAAATCTAGAAATGAATCTTATGGATAGTAATGATAGACTTGGCATCTTGAAGCTAGAAATTGAGCAAAGGGATAATTCTCTTATTAGTGCTAGAAGGCTCGAAAACATGCTTAAAGCCAAACTTAGTAAGAACTTAAATCAAGAGAAAAAATATGAAGAGTGGCTAAATAAATCACGTGAAGATGTTAGGAAAAGTGATGACATCTTAGAAAAATATGCCATTAAAAATAGGATGCTTAGTGACAAATTTGATGATGCAAGTAGGATGATTAATAAGATGTCATCTAGTTCTAGCAAGGTAGAAACTCTCATCAAGAGTGGAAAGCATCCTAGTGACAAAAGAAGTTTAGGTTATGTTAATGATAGGATTATTCCTTTTACTAACAAATCTACTTTTGTCAAAGCAAGTGGTGAAAACTCTCTCTCAAGGTAAAGTTATGAAAGCTAACGGAGGTGCCTATTCATTAACAAGGAACTCAAATGGAAGATCACAACAAGGTCAACGTCAAAGAGCAACAACCTCTAATGCAAGAGGCGGAACGTCAAAGGTTGGATTTCATAGAGGTAGAATTATGAGAAGACCAAATGCTTCGGAAACAAATGCAAATGGTAAAATTATCAAATTTATACCTATATGTCATCATTGTAATATGGTAGGACATATTCTACCTAAATGCTTTAAATACATTGAGATATGCGAACTTGATAATGCTTATCATGATGTCTTTGAATGTACCTAAGCAATCGTCCATGTATGGATATAGAAATAGACCTAGGAAGACTTTGGAAAAGCATGTTGTGAAGAAACTTGTTGATGACTTACTTGCTAAATCTTGTGTTGTGCCTCACTCTACCATGCACAAAAAAGTTGATAATGCTTTGTTTGATATTTTTGAAAATGTCACCAACGAGGTCAAGGTGCATGATAAAAAGTCTAACATTGAGTCAAAGCATGTTAGTGGTAAGAGTGGGAGGCATATTATGAAGAGTGTGTGGGTTAGTAAAGACACACCTAAATGTCTAGTTGCACAATATGCTTTAAGAGCCAACTCCTCCAATTCTTGGTACCTAGATAGCGGTTGCTCTAGGAACATGACCGGAAACAAAGAGTTCTTTAGGAATCTAGTGTTAAAGGATGGAGGTTGGCTCACTTTTGGTGATAGCACCAAAAAGCAAGTTCTAGGCAAGGGAACAATTTGTATCCCCGGATTGCCTAAACTTCGCAATACTTTGTATGTTGATAGGTTACAAGCTAACTTAATAAGAATCACTCACTTGTGTGAAATTTTTAAGAAAGTTAGTTTTAACAAAGATATGTGCACTATAATTGATAAATAGGGCAATGTTGTCCTAAAAGTCAAAAGGTTTACAGACAATTGCTCTTGTCTTGAGATAGACCCTCTAACTTGCAACATGGCACATAAGTGCAATAAGCTTGACTTGTGGCATTAACATTTGGGCCACATGAAATTTAAAGATTTAAAAAAGCTTGAAACATTAGGCATTGTTAGAGGTCTTCCAAATCTTGGTAAAAAGCTAGATGTTGTTTGTGAACCTTGCCAATTAAGTAAACAAACCAAAATGCATCACAAGAAGAATTCTTACAAGGCCATCAAGAGACATTTAGAACTTGTGCACATGGACCTAATGGGGCCAATTCAAGTCGAGAGCATCAATGGTAAAAAGTACATTTTTATGTGCATTGATGACTACTCTAGGTTTACTTGGGTTTATTTTCTTAGAAACAAGACCGAGGCTTTTGATTACTTCAAGAAGTTTTGTAATCAAGTTCAAAATGAAAAAAGTCTTGATATCAAGAAAATATGTCGCATTAGGAGTGATCATGGGACGGAATTCAAGAATGCTAAATTTAGTGATTTTTATGATAGGTTAGGGATTTCTCATGAGTTCTCCGCACCTAGAACTCCTCAACAAAACGGTGTTGTTGAGAGAAAGAACCGAGTCTTGCAAGAGATGGCTAAGGTCATGCTCAATAGCAAGAAAATCCCTAGAAACCTATGGGTTGAAGCGGTCAATACAACTTGTTATGTGTCAAATAGAGTATTTAGGAGGTCCGGCACAAAACTAATGTATTATGAGCTATGGAAGGGCAAAAAGCTCAATGTCAGTTACTTCCACACTTTTGGGAGTAAGTGTTACAATTTGAATGATAGAGATCACTTAGGAAAGTTTGATGCTAAAAATGATGTTGGTCTCTTTCTTGGGTATGCTATTTGTAAGATCCTTGATTTGTATTGGCTTGATTCCATTGTAAAACTCTCTATATTTGTAATAAGTGTTGCTTAGAGGGTTCTTGGTGAAAAGAAGCTTCAAAGGTTAAAAGTGATGTCTTATGCAGATATTGTCTTCAATAGGAAAATCGCACACTTGGATGCTAAGGTATCAAGTTTTTTCTTCCTCTTGCAAGGCGTGAGCGCACACATACACAATTCATTCATGTGTGTCCCTAAATCATTGTGCAAACATTTGGTATAACACATTCACAAACATTTAAGTATGCTCATGCATTGGTCTCATATAGACAAACATTGTGGAATTACATGTTTTATCACAATAGCTTAGATATGACATACTTGTGTGACATTGTGTTTATTTGTTTATCTTTATTGTATTTTAGATTTGAACATGATCTCATATGATTCCTTATTGAGTGTTGGTCATTTCGGTTACTCATTCATTAGGTTTCGAGTCCAAATGATGTAGCTACGCTACTTTGCGTTCTCATCTGTTGAATTGTCTTCGTTATCATTTTCCGATATGAATTGTCAACCTTTTGTCAAAGTTTTGTAGTCATTGTTGTGCATGAGGGAGTCACGGTTTGTAATCCGAAAATGGATTTGAATTTGTAGTTTGGATTCCTGAATATGGCTGAAAAACGCTAGAGGAGCGCGAGGGAGTTTGCTCGGCCAAATGCCAAGCAAAAGGAAGCCATGTGTTGGTAACGTGTGCCACATGGCCAGGCAGCCTTTCTACCCATGTGTGGCACACGTGCTCCACATGTGTAGGTGACGTGGCAAGCTGTGGTTGGTCTGTTTTTCCCTCCCTTGAATTCTTTCAAAAGCTCTCCTCCTTTCCTCCAAACATTAAGCGTAGAAAATTTGAAAAGGATGAAATCAGAAATTTTCTCTCAATTTTAGTTTTCTTATTTTGATAATAACTCTCTCATTCGAACTCGAAATCAAGTGATCCAAAAACCAAGATTGTTGGTCTTGAAGAGAGCTACAAACCAAAAGAATTTTTAGAGTCAAATGAATTCGTGATTGTTTGCAACAAGCTGTTCTTCAGTCCGAGTTTCATCTTTGTATGTGAAACTTCTTCTTGTCACTTCTCTTTGATCATTTCTTTTAATCTTCTTATTTGATAGATGATTTGTGGTAAGAATGATGTTAGATCTTATCCTAGGGGTGTTTGATTATTTTTTAATTGATTTTTAGCTTCGTGATTTCTCTTGAACATATATTTGAACTGCCAAACTTGATTTAACTTGAAATTGATTCTAGAAATGTTATATGTGATGTGCTTCATGATATTTTCTAGGTTTAATTTCATGATATAAGAACTAAGATTTTTATGATATATTAAATATTCTTATCTTGTTCTTATTGATATACATGTCTTGATTTCTAGGTACATTTGTGATTTTTTGTTGAAAGCATATCCTAGAATATATCTAAGCATGTTCATAGAGTTTGATTGATCATCTTGCATCATTTGCATCACTTATATCATTGTCTTGTGGAAAGGTTGAAGTCTCTTGTTAAGGTGAGTGAAGCCTTGATTTGAGCAAGAAGACTTGGCTAGGGAAGTGTTCCGGATAGCCTAGCACGAAGTCTTGGTTAGGATTAAGAGGATCCGGATAACTAAGCAATAGTCTTAGCTAGGAATTTGGTACTCCGGATGGTTGAGTTAGGGAAGCTTGACTAGGATCATTTGTGATCTAGATAGCTAAGTAAGGAAATCTTCCTAGAGGCTTGAGAGCCATGGATATGGAGTTGCTCTCTAGAGGTGTAGGACATATCTTGGATAGCAAGTAGGCTATGTGGTTCACTAGGCCTTGAGGGTAGATTTGGAGTTGATAACTTAGGGTGGATATCATTTGTTGATAGCCTTGAGTGTGTAAGTCCTTTTCATATAATGGATTGCTTTGCTGGTGGTTGTATTTATCGACCCGTGAATGTTTCCTCTTTGAGGTTTACCATATAAAAATACTTGTGTCCATTTTCGCTTTACTTTTTATTATCTTCCATATCATGTATTGATTGTATATCTTGTATATTTATTTTTACATGTATTGACTCATACTATATAATTGTTAAATCAAATCAAGTGTACATTTCATTCTTGTTATCCATTATTTTTAAAGTTGGAAGAAATTGGGACTATACCTATTCACCCCCTCTAGGTATAATGTACACTACATCTCTCTAGGGAATATCATTAGAGTGTATACCTCATCATGTGTGGGGAAATGTTCCAAATGTGTGAGTCTTGTTCCTTTTTGTGCTTGATTGAGATTTTGACTTAAGGGGGAGAATTCTTATCTTAAGAGGGAGAAAAGAATTCTTGCTTGAAAAGGTTAAGGAGATTAGGGAATGCTTTAAAGAGAACATTTATTTGAGATAAAGTGTTTATTTGAGATAAGGGTAATTCTTTTTTGTTTTTGGTATCCTTTCTCACCATTCTTCTTTGAAAGAAGATCTTTTGTTGGTTTGCTTCTTTTCTCATAGGTACTTTGAAGTTCAAATAAGGGATTCTTCAAGACTCAAGAAGACTTGAAGACCTTTTAGTCTATGGATCTCTATATAGTGTGAGGATGAGAGAATGCTATCAACATTGAGTTTATTAGAGTGAACAATATATGGTAAGGATGGGATTTTGCCATGGAAAAGCCAAAGGGGGAGATTGTAAGACCCTTGATTTTTATTGGCTTGATTCCATTGCAAAACTCTCTATATTTGTAATAAGTGTTGCTTAGGTGGTTCTTGGTAAAAAGAAGCTTCAAAGGTTAAAAGTGACGTCTTATGCAGATATCGTCTTCAAGGGGAACATCGCATTCTTGGATGCTAAGGTATCAAGATTCTTCTTTCTCTTACAAGGTATAAGCGCACACACACATAATTCGTTCATGTGTGTCCCTGCATCATTGTGCAAACATTTGGTATAACACATTCACACACATTTAAGTATGCTCATGCATTGGTCTCATATAGACATACATTATAGAATTGCATGTTTTATCACTATCGCTTAGATATGACATATTTGTGTGACATTGTGTTTACTTGTTTGTGTTTATTGTATTTTGGACTTGAACATGATCTTATATGATTCCTTATTGAGTCCCGGTCATTATGGTTACCCATTCATTAGGTTTCGAGTTCAAACGATGTAGCTACGCTACTTTGCGTTCTCATTCGTTGAGTTGTCTTCGTCGTCATTTTCTAAGATAAATTCTTAACCTTTTGCAAAGTCTTATAGTCTTTGTTATGCGTGAGGGAGTCATGATTCGTAATCCAAAGACAGATTCAAAATTGGAGTTCGGTGGCCCGATTACGGCCGAAGAATGAGAGAGGTGTGCGAGAGGAGCAAGATTGGCCAAAGGCCAACCTTGGTGTGCCACGTGTGCCACACAGCCAGAGTACCTCTCTGCCCACGTGTGGCACACACACCCCACACTTGGAGGTGATGTGGCACTTTTCAATTGGGTGCTTCCTTCCCACTCTCTCTCTTTTAAAAAGCATTCTCCTTCTCTCCAAATCATAACTTGAAGAAAATTGAATAGAAAAATTTCTGCAGAATTCTTCAACATTTTAGTTTTCTTATTTCGATCATAACTCTCTCATACGAACTCGAAATCAAGTGATCCAAAATCGAAAAATGTTTGCCTTGAAGAGAGCTACAAACTCCAAGCATTTTTAGAGTTATTTGAGTTTGTGATGTTTTGCAGTTGGCAGATTTCAGTCTGTGACTCAAGTGTTGTATATGAAGCATCTTCTTCTTACTTTCTCTTTTGATCATCTCTTTTTATCTTCCTCTTTGGTTGATGAAATGTGCGAAGAAGAATTTTAGATCACATACTAGGTTTGTTTGATTGACTGTTTTGTTGAGTTTTAGTCTTGTGATCTCATTTAAACATATTTTGCTAGACTTGACTGATCTTGAAATTGATTCTAGAAATGATATATATGATATGCCTCATGAAATTTTCTAGGTTTAATTTCATGATCTAAGAACTAAGATTTTTGTGATATATTGAATATTCTCATCTTGTTCTTATTGATATACATGCCTTGATTTCTAGCTACATTTATGATTGTTTGTTGAAATCATATCCTAGAATATATCTAAGCATGTTCATAGAGTTTGATTAATCATCTTGCTTTATTTGTCTTGTGTTTGCATCATTTGCATCACTTAGATCATTGTCTTGTGGAAAGGTTGAAGTCTCTTGTTAAGGTGAGTGAAGCCTTGATTTGAGCAAGAAGACTTGGCTAGGAAAGTGTTTCGGAGAGCCAAGCATGAAGTCTTAGTTAGGATCAAGAGGATCTAGATAACTAAGCAAAATTCTTAGCTAAGAGTTTAGTACTCCGGATGGTTGAGCTAGGGAAGCTTGACTAGGATCATTTGTGATCTAGATAGCTAAGCAAGGAAATCTTCCTAGAGGCTTGAGAGCCTTGAATAGGGAGTTTCTCTCTAGAAGTGTAGAACATATCTTGGATATCGAGTAGGTTAGGTGGTTCACTAAGCCTTGAGGGTAGATTAGGAGTTGATAACTTAGGGTGGATATCATTTGTTGATAGTCTTGAGTGTGTAAGTCTTTTTCATATAGTTGATTGCTTTGCCGGTGGTTGTGGTTATCAACCCGTGACGGTTTCCTCTTTGAGGTTTACCACGTAAAATACTTGTGTCCATTTTCGCTTTATTTTTTATTAACTTCCATATCATGTATTGATTGTATCTCTTGTATGTTTATTTTTACATGTATTGACTCATACTATACAATTGTTAAATCATATCAAGTGTACCATTCATTCTTGTAATCCGTAAATTTTGAAGTTTGAAAAAATTGGGACTATACCTATTCACTCACCCCCCCCCCCCCCCCCCCCCCCTCTCTCTTCTAGGTATAATATACATCACATCTCTGTAGGGAATTTCAGTATTTTTCTTTATTTTATAATATTAATTTATTTCCAATCAATAAATCAATAATTTACCAATAATTAGAATAATAAAAAAAATTAAAAAAAAAAACATGTCTAGTAATATTTATTAATTAATTATTTTTGTAAAAATTTAAAGTGAATTCATTATAAATTTAAAAAAAAAAAAAAAATTCTTTTTATAAAATTATATTGTACTGTATTATTTTAAGAAGAACAAATATTGAAATTTTATTGATTATGTTGTTTTTCTTGTTATTATTTAATTTTTAATATTGTGTTTTATTTTTTTGAACTGAAGATTATTTAGTTCATATTGAATAAGTGTTCTATTTGTTTTACTTTATATAAACTTCATTATGTCATCAATTTTTCTTTTATGTAAAAAAACTCATGTTTTGTTTTTTTTTTTTTTTATAACATAATTGTTATTTATTTCAAGTGCCCCACTTGGATGAAATTCATGGGTCCGCCACTGTATATATATATACAGTCTTTCTACTATCAGTTCGTCCTGATATAAAATATATCGGGACGAAAAATGTGGACGATTATAGAGAAGTTTTAACAAGTCCATACACTTTGAGTCAAAGTATGTAAATCTAATGGTCTACATTCTTCGTCTTAATATATTTTATATCAGGACAAACTGACAATAGAAAATTTGTATATATATAGTATTTTTCCTGTTAGTTCAACCTGATATAAAATACTTAAGTCCATTGTATGTGGGCCATAGATTATGGAATAGATTATGGAGAAATATTGACAAGTGCATGCAGACCAAGTCAAAGCATTTCAATCTAATGACTCACATTCAAGGTACTGATATATTTTATATCAGATCGAACTGATAGAAGAAAAATCATGTATATATATGTCTCCATTGTTTGATTGTGATGATAATGTTTCTTGAAAGTTTATGATGAAAATAGTAGAGATAGGTGAATGAGCTAAAAATGATATGAAATATGTTAATATGAATGCAAGAGCTCTAGATATTTACATGCATATCCGCACTTGAAGCGTGACATGATTAGAATTAACTTACGAAGGTAAAAAGGAGAAATGCATACGACTTGAATCATCCATACTTGATGATGGTTGAGAAAGAAGAATCATAGAAGTAGGAAAGGACAATGAAGTTGCAAACATGTGCTTTATGGGCTTTAAAAATTATATACAAACTCCACTCTATCTATATTATAATTTATAATGAGTTCATGAGTAACTATGTTAATTTTTTTATCAAAAATGAGGTATAATTACTTATTTAAAATTGTTCTAAAATTTGATAAAAACTTCTTAAATTTAGATGTAAATATCCATCTTTTTAAAAAATTTAACAAAATATCCCCCTATATTGATATAGATGCTGATACCGATACTTTCTTCGTTAGTTTAAAGAAAAAAAACATTAAAGTTTAGATTTAAGTATTAAAAAAGGAGAAGCTTAAGTTAATGCTTCTCAACCTTTAAAAACACGTTTTAAATGAACGTCATAAATTTATTTATAAAAATTAAATTCAAGCAAACAAATAGTTAGAGCATCTTCAATGCTATTATGCATTTTGGGAAAATTGAGTGTTACATAGGATAGTTAGATAATGAGATAGAAAAAACCTCTCCAATGTAATTATCTAACTTCATTATGAAGGTGATGTGGCAAAAAAAAAAGTTAGAGAATATGGAGTTGAGTTTCTAATTTTGAATTAGAAACTCTCCTAGAAATGCTGACGAGTTCTAACTTTTTCCCACCAATAATATTACATCTCATTTAATGATAAAATAAAAAATGAGAGAGAATGAGATAAATGTTGTAAGATGATTAGTTAAAAATGTATACATATTTGATTTAAAATAAAAGAATAGGGAGAGTTAAATAAATGTTTTAAGATGATTAGTCAAAATGGATACATATTTGATTTTAGATAATTACATTGGAGATGAGAATATGAATTTCTTTAAAAAAAAAAATTACAAAATGGATCCATATTCAATATATATATTTATGTGTCACTAGTTAGAAATCTAAAATTTATATTTACATCGAATATACTCTTATATATCTTCACAAAGCAATGAAATCAAACATCGTAATGACTGTTGATTTTGTTTTTAACCTTATAATGACGGTTGATTTGTCACCCTACAATCATATATCAAATAGATAATTTATTTAATCATATATAATTGTAAATTATTTTTAAAAAATAGTATTTAATTAGGAGTGACGTGGTTCAACAATTTAGAATTACAATTACAAATACATTTTTTTCACGTGATTCATGTTGTCAACTTTAAGCAAAAGCAAAATATTTTTAATAAATCACAAATTATAAATACCAAAAATAACCTTGGATCATTATTAGTATGGATATTTAAATACCAAAAATAACCTTGGATCGTTATTAGTGTGGATGTATATAATTTATTAAAAATATTTTGCTTTTACTTACCAGTGACAACTTGAATCACGTTATAAAATGTATATAAATATATATATATATATATATATATATATATAAAAGGTTTTATCACAAGTAACCATTAAATTATTAAAAAGATTTAATTTATTCATTCTCATTAAGTTATTGTTTTTGTCCATATTTTCGTGTTGTCGATAAAAATGGCCCTTAAAGGAGTTTTATCATTTAAAATTGAAAAATGAAATAAAAAGGAGTAGAAAGAAAGAAGGAAAAAGAAAGAGAGAATAAAATGGGAGACTTACAGCGTAGAAAAATGAATTTATATTTCTCACAAATCTCGTCTCTTTCAAGTGGAAAACAATGTATTCACTTTCAACACTTTGATCACTCTCTTAAAAAAAATATACTTTTTAAATCTCTGAAGTCGAATTAACTTATTTGGTTGTTGTTTGAAATAGGATAGAGAAAACGAGGGAAAGTAGAGAGTGAAACAGAAAAAAAAAAAATCTTAAATAATGTAATCACGAGAATGAAACGTACAAGGTAAATTGACAAGAAGAGGAAAAAAAAAAAACCATAAATCTGAAAGGACCAAAAAAAAAAACTTTAGGGACTTATTTTTGGATATTCATTGGTTAGATTTTGTTACAGAAGTAACTCCGCCGCACATGCATGTAAAATGCGCATTGTGAAACTCGAATCTCTAACCACAAAATGTGGAAAGTATAGAGTATAACACTGCTTAGTTTTATTCATAATCGTATGAACATATATATGGGTACAGCTAGAGTTTACAATAGAAGAGGTAGAAGAGATTTACTTACATACAAGGACTAAAGAGATAACCTAAGTAAACTTTAACTATCATGATAACAAAGATAGAGATAGATACAAATACATGAGAGATAACTACAAACTCATCAGGTTGGATTATCCTTAATACGCCCTCGCAAGATGGTGGGCATTTCAGAGACACCAATCTTGAATCGTAATAATGCAAACCTTGTCCTGGATAGTGGCTTTGTGATGAGGTAGTTTGTGTGCTCAACAAAATACTTTTTTATGTTCTTTTGAAAACCATGTTTTAGCCACTTAAAAATCCTTTAAGATGTAAATTCTTAGCAAGTGGTAAGCAAGATTCGTTCCACGGGGAGATGGTGTGATATGTTAGATTGATTGACTAATCTATAGTGCAAGAAAATAAATCATAATGAATGGATAGTTATGTGGTTTGACAAACCACCAAACATGCAAGTAAGATAAACATACAAAAAGGATAGGAAAAAGAGAAGACTCAACAATCTTGATAAGAGGGATGATGTAAACAAATATAGTAGATGATAGGGAATAGATGGAGTTACAAGTGATATGGGTAATGCTCTTCAAAGCATCATTAATGACGAAATCTCTTAGATGCCAACGATATGTTTCCTAGAGTGTGTTTAAGTCATTATTATTAACACTAAACATCTTCCCACCTCAATGCCTAACCAATTAAGGAAAGGGGGTCAATTTGGGATTAATTTGGTACAAATCAAGGGTTTAGATTAGTGGGGTTGATATACTCACCACTAATCTATCATATTCACTAAGTTCCTTAACCAATCAAGGGTGTCAATCCAAGATTGGTTTCACAACAAATTATCACACACAATAATATGATCTACTAGTGATATACAATGCAAATCACATAATTTATATAATCTCAATATTAAGTGAATAGAAAACAAGTAGAGATTTAATTACACATAGCTTAAGAAAAAACCCACAACAAATGTTCCTCACATCTATCCTCTAGATTAGGGGTTTAGTTACACATAGTTACAATCAAATGAATAAGAAGTAATAATTAAGGAAATCACCCTTAGGCCTTCTTCTTTAGTGCTTGTTCATTCCCTTCCCTTGTTGCTCCCAGTGCCAAGAGTGGTAAAAGAGGATGTGTCTAGATAGGTGGGTGTCTAATGGTGAGTGACAAAGGTATTGAAATGTAGAGAATGGAAAGAGAGGAATGGTTGGGTGAAGTAATCAACACATTAGTGTTGAGGTTTTAGATAGAAAAGATAATACAAGTTAGAAAGTTGAGAGAGTGATGTATGGAGAAGAAACTAGGTCTAATGCTCGGTAAATTCGTGCTCTCAAAATGCTTGGATCCCTTTTCAAGTTGGAAGAGAGGAATATATATAGCCACACTCAGAATTATACTGATAACTGCTTGAAAATCTAATGTGGCAAGATGTCGCCACTTTGTGTGGCCATGGCGACATCATGGCGACAAATGGTTACACATTCTGAGATTCACAAATCACCACTTTGCTAATCTTTTTCGCCATTATGGAAGTGGCAACAATGAAAGAATTTTGCATTGTCGCCGCTTTGCTCTTAATGTCATCATGGCGACATCAAGTGGCAACAACACGTGATTGATTTATTTTGAAAATAGATTTCTATCGCCACTTGTGCCTTTATGTCGCCAGTGGCGACAACTTCTTCACCAAAGTGGCGACAATGCCCTGTTTTGCCAACTTGTGCTCCTTATTGCACCAAAGTCCACACCTTCTTTACAAATGCCCTTGAGGCATAAGTAAACCTGAAACACTTGATTTAACAACATTAAATATGGGGAAACGCCCGAGAATCAAGCATAAGGAGATGGGAATGAGGGCTAAAATCATACCAATTTTGGCTTGATCACTTAGTAAGTGAGTCAGCCAACTGATCCGTGGAAACCACACGTGACACCCGAAGCTGTCCTCGTTGAACTCTTTTGTGAATGAAATGAAAGTCAATGGCGATATGTTTCATTTGGGAATGGAAAACTGGATTGGAGCACAAGTATGTGGCGCCAATGTTGTCGCAATAGATTGTTAGATCGGACGTTGGCTGAATGAGCAGTTTATGTATGAGGGAAGATAGCCAAAGCACCTCGGATGCAGCAAGTGCAACTGCTCTATACTCAGCTTCAGTAGACGATCGAGCGACTGACTTTTTTTTTCGATAGCACCAAGATACAGCGTTGGAGCTGAGAAAGAGAACATAGGCACTCGTGGAGGTTCGGTCATCTTGGTTGTCGACCCAGTCCACGTCAAAGAATGCATGCAGGGTGATAGGTAAGTCACGGCATAACAATAGGCCATGGCCAATTGTTCCTTTCAAGTACCGAAGGAGTCACTTGGTAAGAGACCAGTGTCCAGTTGTGGGATGATGCATGAATTGAGCAAGCTTGTTGACGGCAAAAGCTATGTCTGGCCTTGTGAATGCCAAGTATTGTAGAGCTCTAATTACTTGGCGATATTCGATTGCATCAATGAGTGAGGTACCATCGAAAAGCTTGATAGTTTGATCAGTTAACAACGGAGTTTGGACAGGCTTAGCATCAAACATTTTTGTTCGGACTAGAATTTCATTCACATATTTCTTTTGTGAAAAAAATAGTCCGTAAGGTGAGTCAAGAACCTCAACACCAAAGAAGTATGACAGGCGGCCAAGGTCTTTAATAGCGAATCGGTGAACAAGTGCCATTACAAATTTGTCAATTACCAATGTGTCACTTCCAGTAAGAATTATATCATCAACATAGACTAGCAAGAATAGAACACAACCATTAGTAGTATAGATGAACAGTAAAGTATCAGATTTAGAGTTGACAAACCCGGATTGTAGAAAATACTGTTTCAGTTCATTGTACCATACTCAAAGAGCCTGTTTGAGACCGTAGATCGCCTTCTTGAAGCGGCCCACATGTGAAGGATAGGCAGGGTCATTAAAGCCTAGCAGTTGTGCCATAAAGATGTCTTCAGACAGATGCTTTTGTAGAAAGGCATTGTTGACGTTAAGTTGGCGAAGAGTCCATCCTCGTAAGATAGCAATACTTAGCATGACTCGAATAGTTATGGTTTTAACCACTAGACTGAATGTCTCAGTTTAGTCAAGTCCTGGTCTTTGGCGACCAAAAGAGACTTGTAACATGAAACTAAGCCATCCGGAGAGTGTTAAATTTGAAATATCCACTTGCACCCTACAATGTTTTGAGATGGATGGGAAGGAACTAAATCCCAGGTGCTATTGTGAACGAGTGTATCAAATGCATCAGACATTGCCCTCCTTCATTCAGGGACTTTTAAAGCTTAAGACACACACGTTGGTTCAACCTACAAAGATTGTGATAACACACTTATTAGGGACAGCTTTGTGAGAGGTTTATGAATATTGTTTTTAGACTTGGTAACCATGGGATGAGTGTCTTAAGCTATGGGGTTCAAGTTGAGGGATGGTGGAGGCTGATTTTCGGCTTGACCAGGTGATGTGTCAACTGGTTATGTGGTCGAGGGAGGCTGATGGACGACGGGAACAGGTGCTGCCGCTGATGGAAGTGTGGCTAGGCAAGGCTAATCTATGGTAAGGTCAGGTGGTGCAGTTGTGTTAGGCTAATGGGGGTTGGATTCCGGCTATCTCAGGTGGTTAGTGGTCCATGGTAAGGGCTCGTTTGGTACACTGTATTGTATTGTACTAGATTGTATAGAATTAGGTTGGATTGGACAGTATTGTATTGGACTGTATTATTATTATACAATCTTATGTTTGGTGACATTTTGTATTACACTGTATTAAGTTATACAATGTTTGGATGTGATTTCATATTAGAATGTATTAATAGATTTCATGACCAAATAATTCAACTCCATTTTTTTTCCTCATTTTTTTTGTTTGCTTTAATAAATTATTTTTTGTTCTTTTTTTAGTCTTATCTCTAATCTGGATAAGACCACTTGTATCCCTCTCTCAAACTTATCTTCTTCACGAACACAATCTCTCTCTCTCTCTCTCTTTCTCTCTCTCTCTCTTTCTCTCTCTGCTTCACTTTTTCTGTTGTGTTTTTCTTATATGTGGTCCGCGAGACCATCCCCTATTTTTTGCTTTGCACTGTTGTGGTGTGTTTTGTGTTCCTCATTTTCCTTTTTGTTCAGTTTTGTTGGGGTTCTCTCTGCTCTTGGCTTTTTGGGTTTTTCTTTGGATGTGCTTGTGTTGTTCTGTTATGGACTCTTTGTCCTTTGAATAATATTTTAACCTTCTTCAAAAAAAAAATCATCGAATCTTGCCACCATGAAATCACGAATCCTGGGTTTCGCTTTTCAGATCCAAAGGTCTCTCTCTTTTAGCTCTAATGATCTCTTCTCTTCTCTTCGTTATCGTTTTGATCTCTTCTCTTTTCTCTCTCTCTCTCTCTCTCTCTCTCTCTCTCTCTCTAATTCGGTTTTTTGATTTTGGTTTGGTGTTGAATTTCTAGGTTTCATTTCAATCTTGGGTTTTTAGAATTGGTTTTGGTGGTGTTGTTTTTTTCAATTCTCTTTCTTTTCAACAATGAATTGGTTTGATTTGATTTGTTTCTAGATCCGAATCAAGCTTTGATTATGGATCTGGTTTTTTTTGTTGAATGATGTTCAAAGATGATAAGGGTTGTGTTGGTGTGGATGTTTTGGGTTTGGGTTGAAGATGAAGGATTCTGGAAAAAAAATCGGAAAAAAAAATCATCATAATCTAATACAGCGTAATACCATCTATTATTATATATTAGATAGTGCAGTGAATGGTGTATTAGGTGTAAAATTTTGTATTAAATTAATACAATACAACTAAATCACAAATGAACCCCAAACATAGCATTGTATTGTTTTAATACATTTTAAAGTGTTAATACAATACAATACAGGCCACCAAACATGGCCTAACAGACATGACAGTGGATTTCGTATTGGAGGCAGTAGCTGGAGCTCTGGAGTTGAACAGTCCCACCAAATGAGTAGATTCATGCAAAGCCACAGCCGACAGGGAGTGAGCGTGTGCAATAAGGACACGGTCCAGTGGTGGGAGTTAAGGGAGCCAAGAGACTCAAGTGTCAATGGCGGACCGAGGAAGTTGACAGTGGAATTGTGTGTATGGAAAAACTGACTCAGCAAACATAACATGATGAGAGACAAACACACGATCAATTACCAAGTCTAGACAATGATAGGCACTCTAAGACAGAGAGTAACCGACAAAGAGACAGGCTTTGGAACGCAACTCTAGTTTATGGTTGTTATAAGGATTAATCCATGGATAACACAGACAACCAAAATACACGTAGCTTCTCAAACAAATGACGCTTGGAGAATATCTTTTCAAAAGGTGATTGAATTTTTAACAATGGGGTGGGCATCCTATTGATTAGATAAACTGTTGTAGTGAATGCATGAGACCAGAGGTGTAGTGGCATTGATGCATGAGTGAGGAGTGAGAGACCAGTCTCAACTATGTGATGGTTACATCTCTCGGAAGCACCATTGTGTTCCGGTGTGTGTGGTGGTGTGGTGAAGTGTGAGATGCCATGAGTTAAGGGTGTATGTTTAAGTGCTATAAACTCACCACCTTTATTGGTATAAAAAGAAATAATGTTGTGACCAAAAAACTTTTCAATTAAAGTCTTAAAACATTTAAACATTTAAACACTTTATGAACATCAGACTTGTTTTTCAATGGATATAGCCACATATACTTTGTGAAGTGATCAACGAAGAGGACGCAGTATTTGAAACCATCCTTCAAAGGAATAGGAGAACTCCATACATCAGAATAAATAACCTCAAGTGGCTTCGAACTTGAAACAGTTGAAATCGCAAAAGGTAATTTATGAGTTTTATTACATTTGCATGCATTACATTGGACTCTAGACTTAGCAAGCGATAAAACAGGTGACACTTGGGATGACAATAATTGACCGATGACTTTGGATGATAAGTGACCTAGACGATGGTGGCAATCGGGAATGGAGGCTTCAACACTAGAGAAGGTGATAATTTGTGATGACTTCAGCTTAGCATGAATCGGCCATTCGTAGACACCGTTCCTAATCTGTCCTTACAAGAGTTGCGCCCCCGTACAAAGATCCTTCACAAAGAAAGAGTATGGCAAAAATTCAATGGAAACTTGGTTAGAGATACAAAACTAAGATACAAAGATTAAATTTTGTTTCATATTTGGAACACACAACACATTAGATAACAAAATATTTGAGGATTTAGAGGGTAAACAAAGGGAACCAGTGTGTGTGATGTGTAGGCCCAAGTCATCACCAATCATAATATCATCATTACAACCATACGGAGAGTGAAGTGAGAGATTGTTAAGGTCGGTTGTAACATGGTGGGAAGCACCCGAATCAAGGAGCTAATCTGAAAATGAGGCCGATTTAGGTGCAGTAAAATTTGCACATGGCTACCATTGACGAGGAGGATAGCTTAGCTGAGATCGGTTGTTCATGGTTCCCATTGTGAACATTAAATAGTGCTTGGCGGTGTGACCTTGTTCACCACAGAGTTGACAAATAATTGTGGTAGGCGCTCAAGGCTTGTTTTGAGGTTGCTAAAGATTATTGTTCTGAGATGGAGTTTCGGCTGACCTGGTGTTGTTCTTATTGCTGTTGGAAGTTCGGTTGGGCCATGTGTGGTTGTTGGAGCAGTTCCCAGAGGAGGGTTGTTAGCATAGTTGGCTATGATGGGGAACTGTTGAGTTTTGGTAGCTTCTTGCTTTAGGATTGCCTCAAAATTAATCAATTTCTCATGAAGTTCCTCAAAGGATATCGCAGTTTCACGGGCCCGAACAGCTGACAATATGTCTTTGAACTCATCACCTAGACCGACTGGGATTTTCACAGTTAGGTCTACAGAGTTGTCTAAAGCATCTAGCATTGCTAACTCATCAGCCACACCTTTAATGTGTTACATGTACTCCGTAAGTTTGTGTTCCTTTTGTAACACTGGTAAGAACTCTTTTGAGATGCATAATGTGACCTCTGGAAGGTTTGGCATATATGTTGGCAAGCATAGTCCATGCATCGTGAGAGGTTTATGCGGAAGCAATAAACGGTATGATTGATGGTGAGATGGATCCAATAATTGCATTTAGTAGCAACCGGTCTTGTCGAGTCCAGGTATGGTGAGCAGGGTTCAGTGTACCATCATCACTTACCATTACAATTGCTGGTGAGCATGGGTTCCAGCCATCCACGAAGCCCATGAGGTCGAATCCAATGAGAAGTGTATGGAACTGCAGCTTTCATGATCGGTAGTTGGTGGCAGTTAATTTCAGAGGTGTTTTGGTAGTAATGGTGATGGAGACAATTATATTTGATGAAGAATTGATTTCGTGCAACGAAGATGTCGAAGAGACAACTGTGACAGATTGGGTGGAAGAAGCAAAGGATGTGTTGTTGGTCATGGTTGATCGAGGAACTCATTTGAGTTTAGAATAGCTCTAATACCATATAGAGAATAACATTGCTTAGTTTTATTCATGATCGTATGAACATATATATAGGTACAGGTAGAGTTTACAGTAGAAAAGGTAGAAGAGATTTACTTACATACAAAGACTAAAGAGATAACCTAAGTAAACTTTAACTGTCAGGATAACAAAGATAGAGATAGATACAAATACATGAGAGATAACTACAAACTCATCGGGTTGGATTATCCTTAATAGAAAGAAGATGTACTACCATCTCTGCTAAAAGGTGATATACTATATTTTTGTTTCTTTGTTAATTAATTAATATTTTTTCGATAATTTTTTGGAATTTTTTAATAGATAATTAAATGAATCTGGATGAATTTTAACAAAATATGTATTGGTACTAGTTAGACAATACAAACTTTTTAAGACAACTTAATCCATATACGTATAGAATTGAATTTGGATCTGATCTTTTTCCCGACATCATTTAATCTCATAACACATAAGCACTGCAATGAATGTGTGATTAAGATGTGATTAATTTCTACAACCACTTTATCAACAACCAATCATATGCTTTAAAAAAAATCAAGAAAAAGATTAGATCAGTAAAGGATCTAAATCCATTAGAATTATGGTTGTTTGACTTTGATGAATTAAATAAAATTTAAATAATTTTATTGAATACATGGTTTTCTTAATAAAAATTGGAGTATTTATTTTGGTAAAATAAATTTGAAATTTGAATATATATATATATATATACACTATTTGATTCTACTATTTAATGAGTGTAAATTAAGTATTATAATCACGATTTCGTCTTAATCTTACTAAAGATTTTAACTTTAAATTTTCGTATTATTTATGAAAATGCTAAGCCGATAAGTTGAGTATTAGCTACTATTTTCTCAAGAGGAATTCAAACTTCAACATAGAAAAAAAGTGGTAACCGGTTCAAGTACTTGTTGGTGCCAAAATTATTTCAAGAACAACAACGGTTGAATTTTTATAAATGGCTTACAAAACCAATTTCTTTCATTGACAAAAAAGTTAAATATCGATGAAAGAAAATATAGAATAGTACGTACCAATATGAAGTTTATAATCTTAGCATCAATTATTCTTATAATGTGAAAGTGAAATAATCTATTGATGATAAGATTATAAACTTCATATTGGTAAGTACTATTCTATATTTTCTTTCATCGATATTTAATTTTTTTGTCAATGAAAGAAATTGGTTTTGTAAGCCATTTATAAAAATTCAACCGTTGTTGTTCTTGAAATAATTTTGGTGCCAAAAAGTACTTGAACCGGTTACCACTTTTTTTCTATGTTGAAGTTTGAATTCCTCTTGAGAAAATAGTAGCTAATACTCAACTTATCGACTTAGCATTTTCATAAATAATATGAAAATTTAAAGTTAAAATCTTTAGTAAGATTAAGACGAAATCGTGATTATGCAACAAGCATATATGATGCCAAAATGTTGATAATAATAGTGATAATAATAATCAGAAGACTTTACGATCCAATTAGACCAGTTAGTTAAATAACTTAGGGGCTGTTTGTTTTTTTTTTTTTTTTCACTATAAGAGTTATTGCCTCTTATATCTTAAGTTCAGATAAATCAGTTTGTTTGTTTTTCCAATTTATATCTTAGTTTAAGATATGTATGTCTTTAGAAAAAGTAAAAAATTTTGATTTTTATCTTATTCAAAAAGTGATACAATAGAGTTTTTTAGAAAATTTTCATAAATATCCTATAACAATTCATACTTTTATAATTTTATTCATACATAATAAAAAGCATAAAAATCAGTTTTCCAAAAATTTCCAAATTTGAAGAAACCCTAATACAACCCAATCAATTTTATATTTGTAATAAGTCATCCAAAATAATAAAAATAAAAAAAAACAAACATATCATATAATCTTAGAGGGGTGTATTGGATTGGAATTTTAATAGACAATTTTGGGGTGCAATGAGTTTATGGATTTGCAAGACTATTAGGATTATTAGGATTATTAGGATTGTTAGGATTATACTTTTAGGATTATTAGGATTATATGGACTAGACTTTCAAGATTTTGAAAAAGTATTTGGACTTTATTTATTGACCGTTAGGATTATCTAGACTTTATTTCAATACTTTTTGAACTTTTAAAAATATGAACTTTCAAGAGTTGATTGTAGTATTCAATTTTCTCCCCAAGTTCCAGTGCTCTATAATCATGTTGAGGGCAGTGAGAAACATGTATAAGCTATGAAGAGAAGTAATAAAATTTTAAAATACTACCAACCAACACATAACCTTCAACTGGTTCATATGGTGCATAAAATGTCACCATATGAAATAAAAATAATAACCAACAACCCATCTGCAACTACCTCACTAGAAATGACAAGAAACAAGAAAGAAAAATAGCTTGAACATTGAAATATTTCCATTTCGCTTGTTGAACTTTATTAATTCATATGTTATCAAACTCCAATATTCACTACTCTTTAATCTTTTTTTTTTCTTTAGTGGTGTGTATAGTGTGCATCCCCCTTTCATGCTAGTGATAGATGATTCAAGTCCGGTGAAATGAATTGATATATAGCAGGTATTGGTTAAATTTGGAGGGTCGGGGCATGACAAGAATTTTTTTAATATAAATGTAAATAACAAAAAAAAATTGATATATAAGATTTAATTATACATTAAAAAAAAAAAAATAACTCCAAACGGTCAAATAGTGCTTGCTCTTGACAGGTTTCGGTATACCCTTCCGTTATTGGATTTAAAAATAATAATAAATAAAAATAAAAATAAAAACATGCCTTTAAATTTTATAGAAACAAAAAACTATTTTTAACTTACAGAAACATTTTATCAGTCATTTGGTACTCGAACTAAATTGCATAAACAAAAGCAAATAGTCCTTTTTAAATAATTGTTATGTGCTCCAACTATATTTTCAAATTCCAAAGAGAAAATAGAAAGCTATTTATACATGGAAGCCATATCTACCCAAATCATGTATAGTTGAATCATCTTAGAAATAAAATAAAATAATCTTATAAAAAATGATCATCTTTTTTTGAAGAAACCAAAATCTCTATTTATATTCTCAAGAGCAAAGTCAGATACATGGGATAAAACATCAAAAAATCTCACAATATGTACAAAAAATTCTGGCTCTTCAACAAACCATCAAGGTATCAAGCTTGAACGTACTCGCACATATACATATACGATGTGCATACCACTAGAAACCGGTTGATAAACTTTTTTTATTTTAAGTACCTATATATACACTACATGCTGTACATGGAGTTTCTCGACTCAGACTCAGACTCAGACTTGGACTCATCTAACTCTTAAAAGACTTCACCAGAAGCTAGACAACACATCTAAATAAAACTACTTAAACAGACATTTTATCGGTCATTTGGGATCATGGAAATCTAGAATAAACTATTTTAAACTCAAAATGGCATTTTATCAGTCATTTGGTACTCGACTTTCAAGTGTAGTTTTATGTCTTCTTTTGTATGTTTGGCCGCCACATTTATTATGTACCAAAACACCTACCAAATATCTGAAATCAAATAAAAAGTTTGGAAGGTATTGAGGGAGAGGGCAAGACAATTTTGGGTTTAAGCTAATTATACATATCACTAAAAAGTCTGGAAAATCCATTTTGTTATGAAATCCTAAAAATCTTGATCTCAATTCAATACCAGCAAACAATTTGCTACCTCTTGAAAGTCTAGATCAAATACCACAAGACAATATGGACTTTAAAAAAAATATCTTAAAAGTCTAAATCCAATACCACAAGACAATATGGACATTTAAAAAAAAATATTAAAAGTCTTGATCCAATATCACCAGACTTATCTAACTTGTTAAAAAGTCTCAATCTAATACCACTAGACTTTTACTTCCACAAATTGTCTAATAAAATATTAAACTAATACACCCATATTAATTTATAAGACAAATTAAGTTCTTATAAAACTTTAGATAAAAAAAACATAAATTACAACAAATTTCTCCCTCAACCAATTTTAAAGAAGAAACTACAAAGACAGAGAGATTATAGATTTATAGAGAAATATCTGACTCCATTAATAAAAAAATGATTTGTACAACATCTGAATCAGAAAACATGCACTATATTCTATGAGAATAATGGTAATGATCCTGATTTAAATTTTGGTAACTGATACATGAATATGCAGTAATTTCACTTGTCATATGTACAGTCGAATGAAACCGACACATCAAATTTAGAAATCGCTAACATGATTGTATTATTGTATTCTACACACTTACCAATTAATCCACATCAATCACTTGCTTTTGTCATCTACTGTAAGCTTCACTCAAATTTAAACGTGGAAAAAGTTTTATGCATAATAAATTTATTAATAACGACGAAAGAGACTTGAATTTGTCCTAAATGTTCTAATTGTTCAAACAAGTATTTTCATTCACATTTTCTCTCTTTTTCACTTTCCAAAATTTTCACAATTGGCATTCATTTATTTAATCCCAAAAACTACCCCACACGGAAATTGCCTTTATTCGTTTTCTCAAGGTGAGAACCCAAGTGGGTTTCTTCTCTATATAAAGGCCATTAATCTTCTTCATCTCCACCAATTGTTTTTTCTTCTATAAGTTTCTTTGAACTTGTCTCATTTTTTGAAGGAAAAAAATTCTTTTTTTAGAAGAGAAAATGAATGGTATTGTGGAAGAGAAAAGATATGCTCTTTTGCAAGCAGTGGGAGACTCAGATTATGTGAAGAAAGTGTATGGAGGGTACTTGAATGTTTTTGTGTCAGCTTTTGGTGAAGAAGGAGAGAGATGGGATTTGTTTAGGGTTATTGAGGGAGAGTTTCCTGACATAAATGAGCTTGACAAGTATGATGGATTTGTAGTGAGTGGTAGCCCTTCTGATGCCTATGGAAATGACTACTGGATTCTCAAGCTTTGCTTTTTGTTGCAGACTTTGGATGCCATGGAGAAAAAGGTCCTTGGAATTTGCTTTGGTCACCAGGTACAAAAATCTCCCATCTCTTAAAATTCTTCTAGTTTACATAATTTGCCTCTTAGCGAACCTGAGTTCGAAACTGGAAACTATATTCTTTGGTCATATAAGTACGTACCCACAAAGGGTTTTTGTACAAATATATATATATATATATATGTTGATTGTGTGTTGTTTACAGGTACTGTGCAGAGCATTGGGTGGAAAAGTAGGGAAGGCATATACAGGGTGGGATATTGGAATAAGGAGAGTGAGGATGGTGAAGGAATTGAGAGCATGCAGCTTATTGGAAGAGTTGGGTGAAATCCCACCATATCTTTCCATAATTGAATGTCATCAAGATGAGGTTTGGGAGGTGCCTTTGGGTGCTGAAGTGATTGCTTTCTCTGATAAAACTGGTGTGGAGATGTTCACCATTGGTGATCACATTCTTGGCATCCAAGGCCATCCTGAGTACACCAAAGACATTCTCTATAATCTCATTGAACGCCTTCTCAATACTAATTCCATAAATGTAATTTCTTTTTTTTTTTTTTCTAAAAACTTAACGGTTTTGAATTTTATTTATATATTTTTTTTTGGAAAATACATCTTGTTTATATATTTTGTTTATTGATTGATGATTTACAGAGTGAATTTGCTGAAACTGCCAAGTTTGGATTGGAGATAGCTGAACCTGATAGAAAGTGTTGGGAAAGGATTTGCAGGAATTTTCTCAAAGGAAGAATATGATGTTAATAAATTATAATGGATTTTCTTTTCAAGTCTTATATCTTTTTTTGTATGTTTATTTCAAGTGTCTTTGTTACTAACCGACCATGGTTGGCATGTTGTAAATCTCAATTTTCTTAATATATAATGAAGTCTCAAACATATTATTTAGTAACAATCCCACTACAATCCCACTATTTCCATCTCAACACATATGGCAACTGAGGTGTCACATGATGAGTGGATACACATTAATTGATACTTATCTCTCTTACCTATGTATTCACTCACCAATTAATATTTGTCCATTCACCAAAGAGACACATCTACTGCCACATGTGTTGGATGGAAATGGTGGGATTGTAAGTGAAATGTTTAGCATTATTATATTTAGTAATGCAATCGCAATTTCAATGATATTAAAGCCTTAAAGGTATAAATTGGTGTTCTAGGCCTCCTGGCTAATGAAATTGAGTTGCATACTTACATTGAATCATATAACGGTCTTTCGTTCAAAATTATTACCGGTATTTTAATTTTTTTCTTTTTTTTTTAAATTTGACCAAAAAAATCTAGTGATGCTTAGGGCCTGTCCTACAACCTGTTTTTGTTTTTGTTTTCTAAAAATGATTTCGAATTCCTGTTCGGTAACCGTTTTTCATTTTATTTTCAAAATACAAAAACAAAACAGAGATAAAAATGGAAAATTTGAAAAACAAAAAAAACAAAAAAAAACAAAAAAAAAAAAAAAGATGTTTTCTTTGTTTTTGTTTTTGTTTTTCAAAAAAATTAACAAAATATTTTTTTTCTTTTTTTTCTCTTGAACTAGTTCTTCATTAGGTATTTGAGTATTTCTTTCTCATCTTCATCTTCTTTCTCTTCCTCCGATCGCCGATCCCCGCCATCTTCTTCTTTTTCCTCTTCCTCCTTCTCCGCTCGCTACCGCCAATCGCCGTCTTCTTCTTCTTCTTCTTCTTCTTCTTCTTCTTCTTCTTCCTCTTCTTCCTCTTTCACTCACCGTTGATCGGCTCTGTGTCGCCTCTCACCGCCGATCGCCACTCGTTTCCACCGATCTGCTCTGTTGAGTCGCAAATCTGGTCTTCTTCTTCTTCTTCCTCTTCCTCTTCCTCTTCAATTGTTAACTTTTGTTTAATTTAAAAATTACATTACAAAAAAAAAAATTTAGTTAATTATTTAATCAATTTTTTTATAATTGTTTTAATATTAAACAAAATGTAAAAATTGATATTTCAATTTTCGATAGTTTTCGGTTAGCCTACCAGACGCGTTTTTCTCATTTTTTATTTTTAAAATATGGATTTCCGTATATGCTACCAGACGCATTTTCAAATTTCGAAACTGAAACTAAAAACACTGTTTTCATTTTCATTTTTCTTTTTGAAAACAACAACTGAAAAACGCTTACAGGACGTCCCCTTATATTTTAAGTCTAATGACACAGCCTAATGTGGCTCAATTTTAATCTGACAATCTTCCAAGTTGAAATTCATATTCTAACTTTTTTTGAAACTACTATATTATTAAGTAGGAGGAAAAAGCCACTGCAGGCAATACAAAACAAGACCAAAAACAACCCATGACAAGACCCCATGGGAACCAGGAGAACAAAACAAAACAAAACAAAGGAAACAACAGCATAACCACAACAAGGAAACGCCTAAACAGGCAAAACAAAACTAAAACATTAATGTAACAAACAACATCAGCGTACAAGAGAAGACCAACAAGAAGCAAACCATGGAACTGAACAAGAAGACCAAGCGAAACAGAGTAGAAATACTGCAAAGCAAACAGAAACTTCACAACCCCTATTCTAACCTTTCAACTACTAATCTCGACCCATCTTTAGCCAAATTGTCAGCTAGGGAATTAGAACTTCTAGGAGTAAAGATGATAGAAACTGAGTTCCATGACAGGAGAAACTGCCTAATTTCATACACCAAGTTTACAAAACATAAATGCCAAAAACCTATACCATTGATCCAAGAGACCACCGATTGAGAATCACTCAAAATAAAAATGTTGCGATTTGACAGGAACATATTGGAGGAAATCAAAGCACAAGCTCCATGGATGGCAAGGACTTTAGCCTTGTAAGAGTAAGCAAGATCAATGGAAACCGAAAACAAGCAAAGAATCCTGCCATATGCGTCACGCAAAACTCCACCAATACCAGTAGAACCTGGATTGCCTATAGCAGAGCCATCCATATTGAATATGAGATCATGAGCCAAATGAGGAGACCAAGAACGAGGCTTAGAAACCTTAGAAGATAGACTGTCAATGCACCTTCCTTCAATATCAAGGAGTAGGATAGTTACATCAACATTTGAACCAGCCCCAAAATTTTTGAACCACCAGGCCATAAGATATCGAACCGAGTCCAAAGCCAAAACCAGAGCAGCATTCTTCCTTCCAAAAACAACACTGTTGCGGAACTCCCAGATTGTCCAACACAAAGCACAAAACAACACATTCCAAGCTCTGAACTTAGTCTTTGAGAAGCATAAACCAGATCATCCTTTCATCCACTCAATAATATCAACATTGCAGCAAAAACTAATCCCCCACCAACTCATAGCAATCGACCAAAGCCTCCAGGACCATACACATTGCAAAAATAAATGATTAATTATCTCATTCTCACAAAAGTGACACACCATAGAAGACAATTGAGCCATACCAAATTTGCACAAAACTTCTCTAACCAAGATTCGCCCTTTGAACAACTGCCACAAAAAGACCTCCACCTTTGGAGGAATAATTCCACTCCAAAGAAAAGGACAAACATCAGAAGCAACTGTCTCCCTAGCCTCCTCTAAACATCTTCTGAAGGACTTCACCAAAAAGCACCCATTTGGACAGAATGACCAAGCCAACGTGTCCGGAATATTGTTTCTAATAGTGAAATTGTTTAAAGCTAGCATAAAGCAATTCCATTAATTAGATTCCCAATCAAAAAGAGATCTTCTCAACCTCACATCCCAAATCCAATTCGATCCTTCCCATCTCCCAAACTCACTCACCATCCCAACTTTGTTTGAAGCCAATGTAAAAATCCTATGGAAAGCATTTCGCAAAGGGATTGAATCCCAACACAAATCCTTCCAAAATCTCACTCTCTGCCCAAACCCAACAATCACCTGGAACCCTTTCTTAATAATGTTAGAAGAGACCTTACCAAGATCAAAGAGCCTACTTACTGATTTTATAAAAAAAGAACAAGACTTTAAATCCAAAAAATCCCAAACTAAACCATCATCCCGCCAACCATACTTGGCACAAACCACCTTCTTCCATAAGGAAGAATTCTCCCTCCCAAAACGCCAAATCCACTTAGCCATTAAACCGACACCCTTATCCTTGATTCTCTCAATTCCAAAGCCACCCAACCAATTGCTTTTACAGACCGTGACCCAATCAACCGCATGGACTTTTTTCTTCACAATACCATCATTTCGGAAGAAATCCCTCTGCATTTTTTCAATTTTGTTTGCCACCCCAGCGAGAACACCAAAAACAGACATGAAATAGGTCGGGAGGCTTGAAAAAACAGCCTTAATGAGAACAAATCTTCCTCCTATATTTTTTAAAATATATATTAAATATAAGACAAGATTTCACTATATTTTAAAAAATATATATTAAATAAATAATTAAAAAATTGTTGTTGGACCATGGTCAGCCCAAATCTCCACATAGCTTCACTTGTACATGTGACCTATCATTAATGAATGATGAAGAATTATGTTTTTTAAATAATAAATAATCTCCGACTTTTAATCAAATGTCAAATCAAAACTCTATAAAAAAGGAAAACCTACCTAGCATTATTTATTTATTTATTTTGAAAAACCTCCTCGGCGATTATTATTTAATTGTTAATAGACTTTATTTCAATATAATGAAATATTATTATTTAAGTGATACTAAAACAATAATGAAAATTAAAAAAAAAAAACAAATATACTAAAAATATTTTATAAAATAAAATATTAAATATTTAAAAATATATTATAACAAAGTAATAAAATCATTAAAAAAATTTATAATAAAAAAATTATTTTAAAACAAAAAAGTATATATATGGAAGAGATGCTCAAAGATACATATCCATATTGGTAATGTTCATATCTTCTCCATAGTTTTTGTTTCTTATATCAAATATTATTTGGTTTTTTTTTTTTTTTTTATAGTTTTAATTTTTAATTTTTTTTATTTATGATATTAAAATTGTTTTTGTAAGAAATTGATTTTATTATTATTAGTATATTTTTTAATTATATTCTCTTTTTTTAATAAAATTGTTTTTTAATTATATTTTCCTTTATTTATTCAATTTATAATAAACAATTTAATTTATCATATTTGATTTAAATAAAGTCAACTAACGGTAGAGTTATTTTTTATTTTATTTTTTATTGCTCAAATTTGAAGGTTTGATCAAAAGTCAAGATTTACAATTCCCCCTATTTTTTTTTATTATTTTTTTTTATCACATTTTCCCTTCTACTTAATATTTACTCATAAAAGCTGAAATTAATGAAGAATCAATCTAAAATCAAAAGGAAGGATACGAATCTCTTCGATTCTTTCTACATTTGTCCCTCACTCACATTTCTTCTCTGCCTATATCAATTTAATGTGTGTTTGGTGTGGGTATCAATGCACATTGCAATGAGAATTATGGAACCCAATTCTCAAAGATATACTATAAAGAAAAGTTTGAAAGAGGAACCTTCGAATTCTAGGAGCATGTGGCTGGGATTCATATTCTCAGCTCATACAGTTAAAACATTTAAAAATAAAGAGAAAACAAAAATAATAAATCTACGATTCCTTTAGTTGATAGATATCACTGAGGATATCTGTTGAAATCGACATAAAGATAAAGTAGAAATAACTGAGGATTTTTAAATGTAGTGTATAAATCAATACAAAAATGAGCTTAACAGAAAATCTAAGAATTGAACTTTTGTAAGCTTTTGATATGCTTCATTTGAAATGAATGAACTGACACTAACATTCAATCTAGATTCATTCTCACTTTATTTAATAACATTTTATGGTTAAATAAATATGAAAAGATTACTGTTGTAGAAAATAGACATTAGATAAAATAAGTTTGTGGCAACACACCGGTCAGTCAAGAAACAACTTTTCCATAAAAGCACATTTCTTCAATCATGGTTGATGGCCATACAATAATATCAAACAGTTTCTGCTTTTAAAATTACCTAATTTGGAAACAGAAATATACAAGACTGCACTCCTCTCCCAAGGCATGCCCAATTATTACAAATTTACAATCTAAGACAGCATACACATCTTTCAACAACACAAAATCTCATATTCACTTGAAACTATTGTGTGATCCAACATGGGGAAATCAATGTGCTGCTCTTTTACTTTTACAAGGTGGTCTATTGCGGAATAGTAGCAACTAGTTAGGTGAAGAAAGCGAGAATTTTATTATCAAGGTATGCTGGACCAATGTGCATCAGTTTCTTCCTTTTCCATGTTGCTTTTTTCTTTTTCTTGTGGCTTCTTACGTTTTTCCATATTACAAGGTAAGATAAATGTACAACATGAGTAATCCACCAAACAGAATGCTCAAACAAATCATACAGTTATGACAGATAGGCAAGCAGTAGAAGTTCTCCGGCGTTTAGAACCCCAGCAAATGTCTACCTTACACATCTTTCTTTTGGTTCCGAGGAACCCTTGACAATTTGAAGCGCCACAATAGCACTTAACCTCAGGTCCAAATTGCACAAATCTACAAATGGAATTCAATCTCTGTATTAGGTTACAATCCACATTTATAAGTTATAAAAAAGATGTATGTATACCTGTAGTCATATGTCAATGGTTCTCCAGCTTTAATTGAGTGAGCAGCAAACACGCCTACACGTGTTTCCCCTTCAACTTGCCTTCAAAAATATCAAAATAAAGTAGTTAAATCACATACTGTGCAAAGAAGTTCATCAGTAATAGCCAAACCACTTAGATTGCATCAAAGGCCATAAATTAAAAACATAGGATACACTTGGCAGCCATTGATTCTTTAAATCATACAGCAATGATGTTATTCTCAGTGTGGAAGAGAACATCAAGCTGTATCCCTATTTTATCAACTGACATCATATTCTCATCAGTTCAGTTGGAGTTCACTTGTAACCTAATAAAAGTAACAAGTTTCTGCTATCCCTTAGCAGCATAGAAAGCAAAAGCAGCAATTTTAATCATACTAACCACTTCTCCAACATACAGTTGGGATCACAGCTGTGATTTAGAAAACGGGATAAATTCCCCTTGAAAGTTGCATCAATTGTGAAGTCTTTTCGAATTTCACACATGTAAAAGTTTTGTGTGCCTTGGTATTTCATATCCCAAAGCCTTTGTTCACACGTAGCATCATCAATAACTGAAACAGATCCACAAAGCAAGTAAAAGTCAGACCATAAGAAGTTTCAAATCTCTCCTTTAAAATCCTTACGAAAACCTTCATTATAATAACACAAAATTTGAAAACTAAACAAGGGCAAATAAAGTAATTTTTTGTTTTTCAAACATGCATCAATAAACTGTTATAAAAAGAACATTGAAAAGAAGGGATTCAATATGTATAATAATAAAAGCAATAAAACTACCTTCCCCTATATACTCAATTATAAATTCGCCTTTACTGATGGTTTCAGCGGCCTCCACTCCCCAACCACAGAATTCAGTCTGCAGCATAAAATAAAAGTTTAGTTATAACAGGAAAAAATAAAAAATAAAAAATAAAAAATAAAAAATAAGAAAAAGGGGTTAAATAATACAAAACTATTTTCTGCTCGTGGTCAAACTTGAGGATAAGGCTATTGATTTACTACTCAAGTTAATACTTCTCACCTTCACAAGTTTGATCTTCTTCTCCTTGCGAAAAGGCCTGTTGTTGCAAGTCTCTGAGCAACGGCAAGCCTTTGAACAGCTAACACATTGAACCCTATAACAAGGTATGCTTATGTATTAATCTGATGCATGGCCGACCAAACTGATAAACCTAAATCAACTTAATTCTTTGGTAAATGAAAGTGTCAACTTTACCAGAAAATAAGAAAAAACTGTTCCTTAATTTATAACTAGGATATTTATGTAAAAATACCTGCACACGCAATTCTCACAGCAATCAGAAGTACAAGTTGTGCATCCAATATCATCATCAGAGCCATCACGCTTCTTCTTGACAAGGTAAATATCTAATTTTAATTAAGGCATGTGTAGTGCTAAAATAAATATATGGAAAAGGTCATTAATAACTAATATCTGCCAAAGAGAAAAAGAGTTCTTCATCTCACCATGTCAACGGGTCATTAGAATGCAAAAATTTATAGGAAATTGACTACTGACCATAATAAATTGATTCCACATAACAACTAATTTATAGGATACTGCGCCTTATGTTCACATAAGGAGGTGGCTCCACTTTTTTCTCCAGATTTTTCCACCTTAAGTCAATCTTGAACTCCTCTTCATCATAAGGTAGAGGCAAGCGACAAAAAACTTCCTACAATATGAGATTGGGGAAATAGTTAGCCTGTGGAATATAGAAATTATGAGTTAATTACTCAAATTTAATATCTGTATGATTTCTTGAGAGAAAACACATCAGTTACACCATAATATGAGGTAGGGGAAAAAGTTAGCCTGTGGAATATAGAAATTATGAGTTACTGATATCTGTATGATTTATTGAGACAACACATCAATTACACCATAAGTTACTCAATTTGGACAAGAATATAATGATACATGCTACAAGCAGGCACACACTTTGCAACTTTTATTCTCTCACATTTGACTTGAATATCCAGTGAATTTCTTAATTATTGGACAAATTTGAAGTTTGTTCGAGAAAGAACAGGATGAATTGGCATTACACAAGATTGCAATTTAAATTTACAATGTTTTAGTTTGTAATTAATATCATAGAAACTTTAGCAATCAAGAAGACATCCACAAGGTAAGCAATTTTAATGGATAGGTTTATATAAATATATGAAGTTCAATAACCATCCTTACATAAAGTGTGGAAAATATCTGACCTCTATGTCACACGCTGCCACTGCATGCTGCTCATTCAACAAAGATATCAGTCCTGTCAGCCAGCCTAATCAATAAAAAATAAAAATGGAGAAATAAAACCTCAACAAAATATGTATTGGAAAGATTGAAATACATTTACAAGGTAGCCTGTTCAAAAGCATTTGGTTCTTTTAGCTTGAACAGAGACAATTAACTTATCCTAAATATCAGGAATGTTTGATCAAATGGTTGATGTATCATTGCAAAATCAATAACATGACTAGGAAAAGAAACTCAGGTAACTTTCTCATGAGAAATATTGGACAAGAACTTGAAAGCATGTACACTGCTAGCAGACACACTGAAGAACTCATATACACTTGGACAAGTCTGATTGTCTGAATGGACTGAAAATTGACCAACAAAAAAAATCATTTTAACTGCAGCATGTTAAAACTTAAACGGTTAACGAATCTAATAATTATTATGCATATTATATGCTTCCATTCTTATTTTATTATGTTTAGTCTATTATCATCTATGTTTTCCATATCTTATGTTCTCATATTTATCAAGTCTTATAAGCCTAAAAATAGGCCCCTTCTGTACTTATAATATGCATGAATCTCAAATGCCACAATTTTTATATAGTTATTGCAGTATCACAACAAAAAATGCACAAAAGTGCTTTTTACTATAATTTTTGGCTCAATAATCTTTCTTTCTATGTATCATCTATGCAAGTTCCTAACCCCAACACAACATGAGATTTGAGACCTCTACAATTCCATTTATGAAAGCTAAATCTTTTTTAAAAAAAGTTATTGAGTTTCAATTAAAGATGACTGAATCATTTTTAGATGAGTTTACTTTATCCTTTTAAATGGAACCCATAATTCCATATATCTCGTAAATTTCATACAACAATAAAGGTATCATAAATACATGTTTCTATGTTCAATAATTCAATAGCAAAGGCATAAAAGATTACAAATCTTTCCAATTTGAAGACAACTTGCCTAAAAGAAACAATCTCAAAGAAGTAGAATAAATTCTGCCCAGAAGCAAAAGTGAATCTGAAATGGGCAATCAGTTTTATAGAATAAATGATGATAACTAACTCCAAAAATAGTAATTATTGCTAGTATGCAATCAATTTAAACCCGAATTAACATGTCAACAGAATTTCTTTTAGAAGAAATCAAACGCATTAAAGAGTAATATAACAATTTTCAAATAATTAAGTCCTCTTCCAGGTTTCTTAAGTTTTTTTCAACAAAAAAAAAAAAAAAGTCCTTCAAATTTTGACACCATAATAGGTTGGAGACTAATCACTCTGAGTTTTTCTAATCAAGTTGACCACAATCAATAAATATTTAAGAGGGTTGTGGACTATGGACAAATGTAGCCAAAACAGCTCAAATTCAGGCACTAGAAGTCTAATTGCACATGGTATTGCCAAACATGAATTCAAAATATGAAGTTCCTAAGTTCTAACATGTTAGATCCCAAGTCCACATGAAAAAGAGATTTTAAACAAATTCTTGCTCAATCCTGCAGTAAAAGAGAGTCAGAAAGTCAAATGATTCTGATTGAAAAAGGCAATGATAAAAAATAAGACAAAATGTGAGCAACGTAAAAAGGGGCTATTGCTGATGCAGGAAAGAAGAAATTGACCTGTTTATCTAGCCGCCAATTAGCTGGATGCCTCCAACAAACCGCTCGTCCTGGTTGGTCTTTGAAACGAATCACTTTTTCTGGCCACGGAGCACACTTATTATGTGATGCCATTGGGCATCGCACACATCGCCACTGTAACTTCTGTCGGCAAATGAAGCATGCCTGTTCACGAGAAGATGTCAAGTGTATGATCAACAGTGGAAACAGTAATTAGAAAGAAATTAGATAGAGGTTACATCATAGAGACGTTACATCACAATCAATTGGGAAAATATCATGATTGTAATCCATAAACATAATATGAACTTCTAGAAAACAGAAAGCTAGAAAAGAAACTACAGAAACAGAATCATTGAACAGATAAACAGCAAAAGACTTGAATAGAACTAGTGAGCAAAGTAGAGATCAAATTGGACCATTCCCAAGGATTTGGACATCACTGACTAGCTATGGTAATTGTGTATTTAGCGATCAAATTGGACCATTCCCAAGGATTTGGACATCACTAACTAGCTATGGTAATTGTGTATTTAGCAGCTCAACCCAAAAATTAAATTTACTTAGTTTATATTGAAGTCTCAGTGCTGACATGAGAAACTACACATCTCAAGAGTAATAAGTATTGCAACTCAATAAACTTGATATAATTTCAGTAAAAAGCCATCTATGTACAAACAAAGAAGAAATTAACATAAAAGCAAGGTTTAAAAAGGAGAAAGGCGAGGAGAGGTGAGGCGGCCCACCTCCAGGGGATCGAGGCAGCCGTCTTAACTCGAAAATGATAAAAAAAATGAAATAAAATTAAAAAAATATATACTAAATAGAAAACAATCCATAACATTTAATAAATGAGTCATAATCAACATTACTAACATAAATATCCCAAATAAATGAAACATAACAAACAAACAAAATTCGTCATCCTAATGGTAAATAACTAAATACTATATATCGAATAGCCTATCATTCGTGTCTATTTTAGGGTTTACAGAACTAAAGGTTGAAAGTCGGCAATTTCTTTTTGGATGGAGAGTGCCTACTTTTTGCGTTTTATATATTTTTTTATTTTTTGTAAAAACGGGAATTTTTTTTTTAGAAAAAAAAAATCACAAATCACCTCGGGCTGTGCCTCGCCTCAAGGTGGCCTAAGGCGACCATGCCTCATTTGAAGGCTGAGGCGGCCCCTCAAGGCTGCCTAGCCGTGAGAGCAGCCGCCTCAAATCGCCTTTTTAAACACCGCATAAAACTGACCAATCAAATTTTCAATAATTTTCGGCAACCACAGTAGAATCACTGATTCAAAGTACAGCAGAATAGTGCCAACTAGAACCATCATGGGAAAAGACAAAGTAAATGCATAGTCTTTTTTCTCGTTCCCTCCCGATTCTTAAATGATTGCATGATTTCTCCATAGAAGCACGTTTAGAGCAAGGTTAGGAAAATTTAAGAACAAAAATGAATACCATAACTCATAAAAACTTACATGCTGTGGGCACTTGAATTTCGCCGGATTAGAGAACCTAAGCCTTTCCTTCACACATAGTAAGTGATAGACTCCTTGGCAACCACGTACGGAACATATCACTTCTTCCCCAGGGAAGATATACTTATGGCAAAGAAGACATTCAACCTGAAAATAAAGTTGTAGAAAAAAACTCAACACAACAGTGCATAATTATACCATATACCAAACCTCAAGAATTTATACAATACAAGTTTCATAACAAGGACATCTATTGTCACTCCAAAGTTCACTTACATATTTTGAGAATTTGTTTGCAGCCTATCTGTTCTGGCTCTTAGACATACAAAAGAACTTCTACCTTACTATTTTTTCTGTATTTGATAATTTAATAAATCTTACGGATAGATAATTCTACAAATTCTAACCCTAACCAAAGCCTGCCATATAATCACTCCTCCAAAACTTCCAATATGATAACTTCCAATATAGTAAGCTCCTCACATCTCATATTACAACCAATTAAACAATAATAGGCATGATAACTTCCAATATAGTAAGCTCCTCAAATCTCATATCAATGTGATTGCGGGTTTGTATCATGTCTCCTTCCCCCAACCCCAAATTTGCAGTAGTTTTAAAACAAACAAATATATAAATAAAAACCTTCCGATATACCCTCTCTGAAACAGAAATTGACAATTAACTCTTGCACACCAACAAAATGAAAAATAAAAATCTAAGAATATCCAATGCTCATTAGCTCAATCTTTGGGTACAAAAAATATTAATAAAATTTTCCATCTTTGTCCTAACTCCTAAGCAAATTAAATGTTCCCCAAGAAGATTGAAACAGAAAGCGAAAATACGCTAGAAATCACGGTAATTTCATCCAAAACATTTACAAGATTACAAAATAGACTACCATGCTTGAATCTTCTATTAAATTAGTAACAACAATATATTCCCAAACTAGTCCAAATACAGAACAATGCCCAATTAACTAAAACTAAACATACCAAAACTTCAACATATTTAACTCTTTAAGCTAATCAAATTCAAGATACAAAAACAAGAAAAGAAAAGAAAAGAAAGCAAGAAAATAGAAAATAAAAAATAATAACCATTTTTTTGGCGCCGACGAGAAACGGAAGAAAGCAATTTGATTGTGGAATCCTCAATTCAATCTTCTTCCGAGCCAGATCCGTCGCGTCGTCCTCCGAACTGGCCACCTTCTTGGCTCGGACAGCTGTAGTGCGACTCCGCCTCGAAACTCTAACTGCTTCACTATTTCCGTTAATGCCGACCTCCTCCTCTCCTCCTCCTTCGCAGCAGCAGTCTCCGTCGGTCAACGCTAGGGTCTGAACGGCCGATTCGTCGGCGCGAGAAGACTTGGGAGAGATCGGCTTCAGTGTTGTCGGACACCGAGTCAGAGCCGGTAACGGAGAGATATCGAGATTGGCGAGGTCTGGCATATTTCTGCGTAATTAAAATCAAAACAAATAAAATCAATAAAGCCCTAGAATATTATTATTTTTATTTTATTTTTTGTATATAGAGAGAAAGAGAGAGGGAAATTTGGGCGGGAGAGAATAAAATTTGTAGTTTGCAGAGATAGGCTGTGAAATTACGATAGTGACCCTTGATCGTTTAGGGTACGGAGGTGAAAGGGAAGCGGGAATTTGCTGGGCACGTGGAGGAATCTGAGTGGATACTGATGAAAATGGTCCTTTTTTGACCGATGAAATCTGAGAAAACAAAGACGATGCAAAAAGATCGAAAAGGTAAAATGATGGGAGGTGTCAGTCAGTCGGTCAGTGGTTAACTTACTGACTAAGTGTACACTGTAGTGTGTTGTGTACTCTATTGTCCCCACGGGAACTCGGTTTTTGGCCCGTCCGATTGATTGTGCACTTATTTTGGTTAAGGGTTGGATTCGTTTGGGACGAAAATTGTTGGATATTAAGGGGTCGTCCTGTAAAAGATTTTCGTTTACTATTTTTTGAAAAGAAAAATAAAAATAAAAAATAGTGTTTTTAATTTCAGTTTCAAAATTTAAAAACGTATCTGGTAGCATTTGATAAAAGCTGGATTCTGAAAATGAAAACGGAAAAAACTCTTCTGATAGATTAACCGAAAAATATCAAAAATCATAATTTTCCAATTATTATTATATTTATTAAATATCTTATAATTGAGAAATAAATATTAATTTTTTTCTTAAAAAAAATTAAAGCCCTTCGAATGAAAAAAAAAAAAGAAAGAAAGAAAGAAAGAATAGATTAAATTTTGACTAAATTTTTTACTAAAAAATAATTAAAGTATGTGACTCAAACAGACAAGAAACAATGGCGAGACGGTCCCACTGGTACAACCAAATACCAATCTCCAACCAAACAAATCCAAAAACTTTAATTATTTTCTATAATCCAAAACCCAATTTAGAATTCAAACTAAGGGGTCATTTGTTTTTTCCACTTAAGACATAATAGGTATGATTTGAATTTATTAAGTTGTTTTGTTTGTTTTTATAAATGGTCAAATAACTTAAAAATATCAAAAAACAACTTAAAAAAATAATAAGAAATTATGAATTTTAACTTAATTCCGAATCACTAAATTATAATTAAAATATTGTCTTAATTTAATATATTTTCTTAATTCTAAGCCTATCTTCCAAAAAAAGATATATTTATAAATTTATTATAATTTGATATGGTGTAGAATTTTTTCTTTTAATGTATTTATTATTTTAAAAGGCTTTTAGGAAAAAAAAAAAAACCCTAATCACTTCTATTGAAATCTTCCTACGATTAAACAATTGAATTTCTCTCCTACCTGTAGTGGTGAATAAGAACTCTTTAATTTTTTATTTTTTTTATCTTCGTGTAATGGTAAATAAAATTGTCTATCATATTATGGTGTTTGTTATCGTTATTTTATTATGATATTATGATCATGATGTTATGATATATTGTTTTCTTCAGTAATCCAATTGTTTTTCCTGCATATCTTGATATATATATATATATATATATCAATATTTTTGTCACAATGATTTATATATCAATTGTTAATTTTTGGTGTTTCTTCGAAAATTGTCAATTGATAATGAATTATTCTTGCAATATGATGATAAAGACATTCAATTGGACAATGATGATGCCAATCAAAATCAAACACCAAGCACAAACAATGAATTTAGAAGAGATGATCAAGTGTTTACACAACAATTTAGGGACCAAATTGCAAATCAATTTTTATAAGCATTTGATTAATTTTATTTAATTGTTATTGAAAAATATTTTTTTTATTTAGAATTCATGTTTTTGTTGCAGTAATAGAAATTTAAAACATAATCTAGAATGATAATTTAAAAACATAATCTAGAATGATAATTTTTTATGATTGTCATAATTGCAGTTATATAATTTATCAAATATTCTTTCTCTAGTTGCATTCGATATTGAGTAGATTTCGTGGCTAGAAGAAGTTATAGAATAATTGTATATATATATATATATATATACCGGTGTATATAATTTAGGGATCTTTTTTTTTTAAAGGTCTCTAGGAACCTTTTAACAAAAAAAAAATTTGGTTTCTGGTTACATATGATCCAAGAAACAAAAAATTAAAAAAAAAAATTAAAAAAAAATTAAAAAAAAAAGGTTTCTAGAATTATATACCGAATATTTGGACAATATGTAAAATTGAACTTGAACAAACAACCCCAAAAACTCAAAACATCAAAACCCGTCACAAATCAAAACCTAAAAATCTCAACTTTATGGAAAAAATAGTGAATGGTTTTGTTTTTATTCTTGAATTCGATCAGCATTGGAGGAGCAAAGAAGAAGAAGATATGTTCTTTCATTGGAGTCTCTGATCGAACCAAATATGATGTGATTTTGGCCCTCATTTCCGTTTCTTTATGCTTGATTCTCGGGCATCTCCCCATGTTTTAATACCGTTAATTGAGTGTTTCAGGTTTATTTGTGCCACAAGGGCATTTGTAAAAAAGAAAAGGAATTGGATGCAAAATGTACACAAAGTGTAGAAATAAGGCATTGTCGCCTTTGACACACAACGATAGAGACCAAATTGCAAGAAGAGTGTTGTCGTGGTATTGTCGCGGTGGCGATAGAGACATTTAAATCCTAGAAAATCAATCAGGTGTGCGCCGCTGTGAAATGTTGCCTTTTGGCCACACAGCGACCAAGAGAATTGAAATCAAGAAATCCATCAAGTGCGGTGTCGCTGTGATGTGTCGTCATGGGACCATAAGGCCACCACTCCTAAATTCTCAGATCTCCTTGTCGCCTTTCCAATGCCGATATGAGTGCCACTGTGAAAAATATTAAATTCACCGCGACAATTGAATCGAATAACCTGTAACCATTTGCCGCGATGATGTCACCAAAGCGACAACGCACCACGACACCTTACCACATAAGCATTTCTGGCAGTTATCAGTACAAGTATGAGGACCACTATATATATTCTTCTCTTCTAACTTGATTAAGGATCTAAGCATATTTTCCAAGCACGAATTTACTGTGTTTTAGCATAGCATTCTCTTCCATTTTTCCCACATTCAACCTCCTCAATTTTCTAATCTTGTACTACCTTTTCCATCCAAAACCACAACACTTAATCTCGATTACTTCACCCAACCATTCCTCTCTTCCCATTCTCTACATTCCAATACCTTTGTCACTCACCATTAGACACCCACCTATCTAGACACATCCTCTTCTACCACTCTATGCACTAGGAGCTTCTAATGAGAGGAAGGATCAAGCACTAAAGAAGGAGACCCAAATGTGATTTCCTTATCTATTACTTTCTTTCTATTTGATTGTAACTATGTGTAACTAAACCCCTAATCTAGGGGATAGATGTGAGGAATAATTGGTTGTGGGTATTTGCTTAAGCTATTGTATTTGAATCTTTATTTGTGTTCTATTCACTTAATATTTAGATCATATTCATTATATGATTTGCGTTGTATATCACTAGTAGATCATACTCTTGTGTGGGATAAATTGTTGTGAAATCAATCTTGGATTGACACCCTTGATTGGTTAGGAACCTAGTGAATAAAATAGATTAGTGGATGGTATATCAACCACATTAATCTTGTTAACCGCCAAAAATGGCAGGGGTCCAAAGAAGAATTTTCTATCCAGATTTGAAGTATGAAGATGCCATAAGAAAGCATTCGGTACCCCGCTACTGACTAAACCAATACCCCACCACTAAATCAACCTGGTACGCCTTCTGCCTATCTAGATCAAGATAAAGGACGCTCAAATCAAGAAACACCGCTACCTCACGATCCCCGTATCCCACTACTACGCTAAACTAGTACCCTAGTACCCCGTTGTTGACTGATGATGTGATCCAGTAGAAGGCGGGATATCTAGATACCCCAACCCCTCCTAGAACTAGCCTACCAAGCAACAAGAACATCATATTAACAGACTATCAAGGTAAGACCAATAACGCCAAGATCAAGCTGTTAGGATTATGCTCAATAGCAAGAGTGTAATGTTGTAATTAACAATCTTTTTCATATTAATAAAGTGATTTCTGGTTTAACAAATCGTATAACATTTATAGTTTGCATTATAATTGTCAAAGTAAATAATCATAAGGTCTAAAGACTATGGGAAAAGAAGAATTGTTCGTACATCTGGATATGTATGTGGTAGACACAATTCTTTAGTTAGTCTTGAATATTGTTCACAAGTTAAGTTAAAGGTTGGGCACCTTTATCTTGTTAAAGTTGTAGAATTCTTTTGCTAGCATTTGAGTGGGATCAAATGAGATATGATGTGTCTAGAATCATCGGAGTGTCTTCGAGCAAAAGGATCTAGTGCACTGGGTGCATTGAACTGGATCACAATGAAAAGCTTTATCTTGAACCGTCGATAGATAATAGTCTTTTCATTATCGGGACAATCGGAGGGTCTATCTTAATCCTGAGATAAATGATGGACTTATGGTTGCAAGTGATATCATTTGAGTTATCAATGAGTACGATTATATCGCATAGTCTATCCTCGATAGTTTGGTGATATTCATTTGTTAATCGATAGAGGACTTCGTTTATAGATATGGACATCGTGGCTCCATTTAATTAAATGAGAGTATAATATCATCATATGGATGTTTTGAGTAATTGGATATTAAATCTCAACGTTGAGTTTTCGATAGTGTCTATTGAAAACATGGCTTCTGGACAAGTCAAAATATCCAAGTTCAAAACGTGGTCATATGAGTAAATATGGTAACTTGGAGAGTTATAGGCGGTCTATGAACTCTTGGCGATTACTGATATTAATCACGAGGATACACTATCTCCAATATGATTGTCTAGGGTATGAATGAGGAGCATCTTCCTTTTCTATCTTTATTTAAGAGTTCAGTTTTAGCTCTTTAGTGGAATGAGTTAAAATTAATGGATCGGACCTAAGTGAATCATTTGTTGATTGTGATTAGGTTATGTCTATTGAAGCTTAAATTTAGATGGCCCGCCAAGATCCCCAATCCACACGGACTTGCATGGATCACTTGATATATTCTACCGGACCAATTTAAGGGTCCATCTAGAATTGCATTTAATATATTAAGAATATAATTTGCACATTATTTAAGTAATGGGCTGCTCAATTATATTAATATATTAATGAAAGACATGTGGGCTTGTTTCTTTTAGTAAGAATGAGTCTGGTTCACATGTGGGCTTTTTTATTTAAAGTTCAATGGATTAAATGAAATAGGAAAATAATATTAGGCCCATCTTATATATAAGTGGGGCGGCTAGGTTAAGGTTTTGACCTAAAAATATTATTTTGTTTCATTTGTTTTAATTAAATAAGAATTAATTGATTTATTGATTAATTGTTTAATTAAAGAAACAAATCTTTCCTAAAAGTAAAAGACTTGTTTGATAAGGAAATAAATAAATTAGTTTTATTTATTTAATCAAATAAGGAGTCTTTTTATTTAGTCAAAATAAAAGAATAAAAATCAAGGAGTTCGATTAGGGTTTGAAGTCTATTAAGTTGAAAAGAATTAGGGTTGAATTTAAGTCACCCTATATAAGTGACATTATAGAATTCGGCCAACCCTAATCTTAGACTACATAGAATTCGGCAACCCTAAAGGAAAAAGAAGAAAAATTCGGCCAACCTATATATATGTTCTTATAGGGTTCGGCCACATCAATTAATTGGTGCTTGAGTTTTTATTTTCTTTCTTCTTCTTCTTAATTCTAAGAGAGTTTTTATTCTAGAGAGACAAAAAGGAGTGAAAAATTATTCTTTGATAGTATACAATTGCTTAAACATTAATAAGCTTGTGTATACGATATCGATCTAGGTTCACGCGAGTTTCGATCATAAGATTGTGAACTCAAAAGTGACCGGAATAATTTTGACATTCTTTTGATTGTTTTGTGACTAACAAAGAAAAGAAAGTTATTTGTTTGGTCCATTCACAGGTTTGCAATTCAAAGAAAAGGGAGACCACGCTCCTAGGTGATCCACGTTCGTGCTCGGATTGAAGGTCTTGCGGATTACCATCGACGTAAGTCAATCGGATCACGCGACAAAAGGTAATTTACTTTTGTTAACATATATGCATGTTTATTGATTAAAAGGGTTTAAGGTTCATAAAGGAAAAATTTTAAAGTCACTAAATCGTTTTTAGTATCGCTTCCACTGCGTTTACCACTTTTATTTATTATTTTTCCCTACAATTGGTATCAAAGCCTAGGTTGAACCATTTTAATTAATTAACGTATATATACGTGGATCTATTTCTTTTTATTGTGATTATGCATGTTTAGAAAGAGATGGCACTCTAGGTATTCAAATATATAATTACATGTGATGTATGGATTTATATATATTTTATGTGGTTTGTTATTGCTCGATTTTGGCCCTAGATTTTCAATGTAATTTTTGTTTCGGAGTTGTAACAAGAAGGGTGGTCTATTATCGCCATAATTCCTTCTTGGTAGATTGCTAGGTTTTATTTTTTTTATATATATATGTGTAGTATTTTTTTAGGGTTATTGCAGTTTTTTTTATTTATTTTTAGTATGTGCAGTTTTTGGTTTGTAAAAATACTGCAGTGAATAAAAAAAAAAAAAAAAAATTAATACTGCATTATTTATTATATATATACTGCCGTAATATATTTAGGTCTTGGAGATTCGAAGACACGAAGCAAAACGAAGTAACCGGAACCAAGTACGAGCACCGTGCTCACCCTAGGAGTAGATTGGGCTGCGCATGACAAGCCCAAACTTTGGTGGGCTGCGCATGGCAGCCTTGTGTGGCCTTATGGGCTGCGCAAGGCAGCCCCTTTGTGGGGTTGTGGGCTGCGCACGCCCATGGGAGAAGGCCGAAGGATGAGCGTATGGTTGATGGGCCACCTGAAGATCTTGTATTCCTGACAAATTGTAATTTACTTGTTTTTCTAGGATGGGCCAAAATTGTTGCTATTTAATTTATGCTTAAATATTACAATATTTGTTATTGTATGATAACATGACATATAGAATAGGAGTGCCACGCATTTATCTCTTTTTGGTATGAACATGCATTGAATGATTTAGGTATCTAAATTGGCATCTAGATAACTCGGTAAATCATTCTATGGGATTTAATCACACGCCTTAAATAATTGAGTGGGAGAAGGTGTTTTGGTAACACCTATGGCCTCCAAGGTTAGTTGAGCTGTCCATGAATGGAATTTAGCAACATACTTCCTTACAAGGATAGACTAGACAATGGACTCAAACGAGATCTACTCCCCAAGGAGGGATTTTCGTGAGAGAAAATTGAGGGTCGATATCTTGGTAACACACTCAATGTAATTTTATTGATATCCTCCCAAGAGTTCTTGTCAGTAAAATTGCAAGGCTAAAATTGAAAACGCTGGTTGTTATGTTAACAATTAGGTGGGACCTAGTCTAACTAGTAAATGGTGCGAACTCCCAAAGGAGGCGTAACATTTATGGGTGTTAGATCACCGTTGAATTTTATGATTGAGTTATTTATTTAATTCAAGATAAATATTTAAAAGTGCTTTATCATGATTATTTACTTATATATGTTTTGTTTTATTCAGAAATCATGACCCCATCACTTATGAACATCCTGAAAGATAACACTTTAACTGGAATAATTATGTCACATGGAAAAGGAAAATTGGGTTGTTACTGCAAAGTGAAAAACATAAGTTTGTTCTAACTACTCCTAAACCACCTGCTCCTAATAATGAATCTAGCATAATGTGTAGAGATGAGTATGAGCAGTGGAAGACTTCGAATGATATGGCAAAATGTTACATTATGGCCACTATCTCCGACGTGTTGCAACAGCAGCATGAAGGAATGGAGTCCGCAGCTGATATAATGATGTCTCTAGAGGAGATGTTTACTATGAAGTCTAGGACGACTAAGAGAGAGGCAGTGACTGCTTTTATGAATCTTAGGATGAAACCTGGACAGGCTGTGAAAGATCACATGATGAAAGTCATAGCACATCTCAACATTGCTGAACTGCATGGCGCTGAGATAGATGGTGAGACAAAGATTGATATGGTTGTCAATTCATTGTTAGATTCCTTTGATCAGTTCAAATTGGACTACACTTTGAACAAAAGGGAATACACCTTACAAGGCCTGATGCAAGATGTTCAAACTGCTGAAAAGATCCTTGTGAAAGGCAAAGGTCAAGAGATTCATATGGTTGGTAAAATTGCTACTGTTAAGGCCCGTCAAAAGGTCAAGAAACAACAGAAGAAAAAGCAACTTGGGCCTATCAAGAAGGAGACCAAGAAAGTAACCAAGATCAAAGGGAAATGCTTCCTTTGTGGTGAAAAGGGACATTGGAAGAGAAATTGCCCAAAGTCCCAGAACAAGAAGGAAGAAGGGGTTTCAAGAAAGGAGAAAGCTGAGTAAGAATGAAATCAATTTGCGCTTGGGCAACGGAACGTTAGTGTCTGCAAGTGCAGTGGGAGATATTAGAGTTTATTTGGATTCTAGAAGGCATTTAGATTTAATAGACGTTTATTATGTACCTCAATTCAAGAGGAATTTAATTTCAGTTTCTTGTTTGAATAAATTTGGATATTCGGTTACTTTTAATAAAGTTTTTATTATTAGTAAGAATGACAAAATTATTTGCCAAGGTACATTGGAAAACGGTCTATACTTTTTGCATAGAAATATCTCTCACTCGTTAGACACAGAAATAACGGAACCTAATCATAAAAGAGTAAAATTATCAACAGATGAAACCTACCTTTGGCATTTACGCTTAGGTCATATTAACCTTAATAGGATTAAAAGATTGGTAAGTGACGACCTTTAAGTGACTTAAAGGTTGATGATCTACCAACTTGTGAATCTTGTTTGGAAGGTAAAATGACCAAAAGGACGTTCTCTGCAAAAGGTGCAAGAGCCACTGAATGTTTAGGATTGATACACACTGATGTATGTGGACCTATGAGCATTCAAGCTAGAGGTGGATATGAGTACTTCATCACACTCACGGATGATTACTCAAGATTTGGTTATGTGTATCTCATGAGACATAAGTCGGATGCTTTTGACATGTTCAAAGCATTCAAAGCTGAAGTGGAAAATCAGCTTGAGAAACACATAAAAATCTTGAGATCTGATCGTGGTGGAGAATATCTATCTGGTGAGTTTCAGCAATATCTTATTGATAATGGGATAGTTTCTCAGTTTTCTGCACCAGGTACACCTCAACAGAATGGGGTAGCAGAAAGGAGAAATAGAACTCTTTGGATATGGTTAGGTCTATGTTGAGTTATTCAACGCTTCCTATTTCTTTTTGGGGATATGCTTTAAAAAACTGCTATATACATTCTAAACGATGTACCATCTAAGTCTGTTCCTAAAACACCGCATGAGTTGTGGACTGGGCGCAAGCCTAGTTTACAACACTTAAGGATATTTGGTTGTCCTGCGCATGTGTTAAAAGGAAAGACAGAAAAGATGGAGTCCCGTTCAGAAACATGTATATTTGTAGGGTATCCAAAAGAAACTAAAGGATATTATTTCTATAGTCATTCAGATCTTAAAGTATTTGTTTCGACAAATGCTAAATTTCTGGAAAAGGATTATATGAATGATTTTGTGCCTAGAAGTAGAATTGTCCTGAATGAGATGTCGGGAGATACAATTCCACGAGAGGTTGCACAACCTAACCCAATTGTAAGTTCCGATCCAACACAAGATCAACAACCTACCATTCCTCGTCGTAGTGGGAGGTTAGAACACAACCCGAAAGATACATCGGTCTGGGAGAATCAGTGGAGAATCTCCCGGACGACGATGATCCCTATACGTACGAGGAAGCTATGGAGGATGTTGATAGTCGCCATTGGCAAGAGGCAATGCAATCCGAGATTGAATCTATGTTCGATAAC